>JAADXE010000832.1:0-15149 GCA_023337545.1 Pythium coloratum | reverse complement strand
CCCCCCCCCCCCCCTTAGATTTGATTCTCTCAAGTGACTCAGTCAGTCGTCCGTCTCACTACCACTCTCACCACTGCTATCGTCCTCCAGTGGCGCGTCGCCGTCGTCCTCTTCGTCATCACTATCATCTTCGTCCTCCTCCTCTTCATCGTCTTCCTCTTCATCGTCTTCGTCCTCCTTTGCTCCCTGTAAGAACTCCTTGAGCTGGTAGAGACTCTGCAGCTTAATCCGATGGCCTGGCTTGTCGATCTTCATGGTATCCATCGTCGCGTCACTTAGACCATGTAGCAGCAGAAAGGCGGCGTCGTCGAAGCCCGCAGCGAAGAGCTGCTCGGCGTACTCCATCATGCCGATACTAGCGAGCCAGTCCCCTAGTGTCTGACGACGCTGTAGCTTCTGCTCGTGGTTTAGCAGAAGCTGCGCGATCTCGACGTGGGCCAGTTGCTTGGCCAGCTCGTAGGGCGTCGTGCCGTTCTGCGTGGCTGAGATGCGGTCCGTCGCATCAATCAACTTCTGGACGATCGCTGCGTTGCCCTGGACAACGGCGAGATGCAGAGGACTGGCCCCGACCTAAACATCACGAGCTCACACAGTCAGTTGATGACCAATCGTCCTCTTCATCCCACCAGCCAAGCCTCACCACAGCATCCGTTGGTACGATCTCAGCCGCGCCTTCAGCTAGCAGTAGATCCACGATCGCAGCGTGGCCGTAGCGCACAGCGATGTGCAGCGGTGCGTAGCCGTACTTGGTCTTACCGTTTTCAATCGGATTGCTTTTCTTCTCCAGTAGCAGCTCTCGCGTGAGCTCTTCGTCGCCCAGCGCACACGCGTACTGCAGTGGCGTCCACGAGAGAGTACCGTGAGGCGATCCAGCGTCCAAGTGGCCGCTGAGCACCTCCTCAGGCACGCCCAGTGCGTCGACTCTCATAGCGCCGTCTGAGATTCCGTTGTTGGACGAGTGAAAGGTCACCTCTGAGAACGGTCAAGTCGGACGACTTTACGATGAGCAAAACCACAGGTGAGATAAGAAATATGTAGTCATCATGTTACAGTGCTAACAACATGCACAGCTCAATAGAACGGCCACGACTTGGTCAGGATCAGCGTCACGATGGTTACGAGTGCGATGACCGTGATCACGACCTGCGGCTCCGGCGGCTTGTACAGCTCTCGGAAGCGCAGGTTCTCGTTGCGCATGAGCATGCGTCGCTTGCGCCGCATCGCGTCCATCATGCCGTTCTTCAGATTGCGGCGCTTGTGCTCCTGGAATGTGAACCGCGCCTTCATCTCCTCTTTCTCACGCAGCAGCTCGCGCTCTCGCTCGAGTAGCTCCTCCTCGTCGTCGTCGTCCTCGTCGTCATCATCGAAGTCGGCATCGTCACCATCATCAATGCCACTTCCTGCATCGTAACCTCCCTTCGTGCGCGTACTATAGCCATTACGCTTCACGACGCCATCGTCGCCACTGTCGCCACTTGTGACGTCGTCTTGCTGGTTGGTCCTGTACCCTCTCGTGGTGAGCTGCCCCTTGCGGATGGAGTGGACGCCTGTGCGTTCACCTGGCGCTGCACTGCGCTGGCGTGACTCTACGCTAGCTCTATCTGGTGGTGGTGTTGCGTATGCTGCGCGGTTACCGACCATGGTGCTGAGGTTGTCTTCGTCAGTTGAACTGTGCAAACCTTTCTGGGAGATGCAGCCTCTCGCGTCTCTTCATGATCAGTTTCATTGGAGATACCTTCGTGCAACCTTCATTGATGTACTGTGAATGATCTCAATAGTGCGCCTTCATGAAGGCCGAAGAAGTCATCCGCCACACCACAGCCGAATAGACAAGCGACCGCCGCAATGCCGAACCTCCGCATGGAAGCCGGGCGCTTCGCCCTCTACCTCTCCAGTACGTCCACCACTGGTCCTGTATAACCAATTCAATTGCAGTAACGTGGTGCTGGTTGCTGCAGTTCCGGTCATTGCCACGTGCATCTACGCGCAGCCAGACTGCATCAACATGATCGTCTCGCAGGTACGAACACCATTGATACATGGACTGAGATGGCCGGAAACTCACAGTACAAATGCGACTCTCTCAGTGGAAGTACATCCAGTACCCACAGGCGGTGACGCGCGACGAGCTCCTGCAGAAGGCGCGCCAGATCGCCAAAGAAGACGACAAGTAGAGCTCTTTTCAACCTCACACCACCGGAAAACTCAGCTAGAAAACTGTACAAACACAAGCTCATGCACACTGACTCACGCGTCTTGCGTTTCGTGTAAATGGGGAATATTTCCTTGCTCTGTATTGCTCAAATCTGGCCTTGCGAATGTCTGCTACGGTGACGTCTGAGCGTCATGTCGAGACGCAAACGCGATGGCCGGGACGATCGGATCCGTACGGTGGATGCAAATGCGGATGCGGATGCGAGCGCGCGGTGTCGCGCTTATTGCTTTCTAAGTAGACAGTAAATACGCGTGTCGTTGTGGATCAGGTGTAAGTGGCGCTGCTCGCCGCGGAGACACATGAGGAGGCCGCCGAAGCTGGCGTAGATCGACACGAGGTTGCCGCCTTCGTGGTCGTACTGGAAAACCTTGCCGTACATGCCGTAGTCGTAACGGTCCAGAAGCGTTGGCTGTCAAGCGGACAAAATCACACATACAGTCAGCACTCCGTGGTTACCCACACGTACGCCAATCGATCAATTGCCTACCTTGCCCGACTGGTTGTAGGTGCCGTCGTCCGGCTTGCCCTCCAGGTCCAGCGTGCTCACGAGCGTGAACGTGAACTTGTCATTCTGGCGCAGGCGGTAGACCTCCGAGTTGATGTCGAGCGTCAGCTCCAGCTCATACGACACGCCCTTGCACACGACGCGCGTGACTGTTCGTTTACATACACATACAGACACTTCCCATTAGCTCTACAGCACCAGCAGACCCACGTCAGCAGCGCATACATCATCGCACCCTTGTCGAACTTCTTGCCCTCCGGGTTGATCTGGCGCACCTCGAAGATATCCTCAAACAGTTCGGTCGCCATGGTCGTCGCTTTGGCTTCTGGTGTTTGGAGCTGCTCGCGTGTGCGTTTTGTTGGTTGGCGTCCAAATCCGCGGCGTATACCGCGTGTATACCTCTGCCGAGGGTTACGCTCGGTCAAGGGTTATGATCAAGTGGTCCACACGACAATGTATACTATACTGGCTGACTGGAAAGGCCCAGGCAGGTATACAGTACTTCACTCTGAAAAGTTTCACAGAAGACACGAAGAAGCAAAAATAGCCGCTGGCCGAGGAGCTGCACGCAAGTGATCGCTGGGCTCGAAGGGTACGGTACGGTGCACCGCATAGCTACGAAGCGAGAAAGAAGAGAGAACACACCAACGGCAGCGGCGTTTATTTGTGTAACGCGCGTACGCCGGACTAGGAAGAGACGAGAGAGAGCTCACCAAACACACAGCCTCCTCATCCACTTGCCTGCCCACAACCCGACACAACCACCATGGCGTCGCCCAAGGAAGAAGAGTACGACTACCTGTTCAAGATCGTGCTGATCGGCGACTCTGGCGTTGGTAAGTCCAACCTGCTCTCGCGGTTCACGCGCAACGAGTTCAACCTCGAGTCCAAGAGTACGATCGGCGTCGAGTTCGCGACCAAGTCCATCCAAGCCGAGGGCAAGACCATCAAGGCGCAGATCTGGGACACGGCCGGCCAGGAGCGCTACCGCGCCATCACCAGCGCGTACGTGTCTTGCTGTAGTTTGACTGTGGCTTGTTGGACAGAAGAGGAACTTATCTGGTGTTTTCTTTCAGGTACTACCGTGGTGCCGTGGGTGCGCTGTTGGTGTACGACATCACCAAGCACGTGTCGTTCGAGAATGTGGAGCGCTGGCTGAAGGAGCTGCGCGACCACGCGGATGCTAACACAGTGATCATGCTGGTGGGCAACAAGAGCGATCTGCGTCATCTGCGTGCCGTCTCGACAGAGGAGGCCATGGCTTTTGCTGAGAAGAACAACTTGGCTTTCATTGAGACCTCTGCACTTGAAGCCACAGGTGTCGACACGGCCTTCCAGCGCATCCTGACGGAGATCTACAAGCTCATGAGCCGCAAGACCATGCAGGCAGAAGAGAACGCGACCAGTCTGCCGACGGGCGACAGCATCAAGATCACAACGGACAATGCGGACGCCGCCAAGAAGAAGAAGGGCGGCTGCTGCTAGAGCGCATACACACAAGCGCTTGGTTTGGTCTCGTCTCGTCCATGATGGTTTGGCGCGTGCGGTGGCTCGCGTCTCTTATTTCTTGCGGCTCTTTCCCTCCCTCTCATAAACTGCATTTCATACACTCAAACGCATTTCGTTTCCAACTGAGCTCCTCATTTTCGTGCCGTTTCCTGCACTTGAACTTCACTCACCTTGTTTTGTTACATCATGCCAACTTGATGAGTGTTCAGTATACCTTGTTTTGGGATTTTCTGACTCCGATGCCGCCGCCAGTCAACTCCAAACGTCGTTTCTTAGCCGATCACGAAAATGGGAAAGAAGCGTCAGCGCAGCGCGGTCACTGATGGCGAGGTAAGACCTCACGCTGATGTTTGAGCTAATAGATCTATAGGGCAGGCAGTTGGCTAATGCATAATCCAATTTGGTGCCTTTCAGGCGAAGAAATCTGCTCCACAGAAGCCACCGCATCAGGAGCCGACTGCGCCATCATCAACGGAGCCCTTCAAGAAGAAACACAAGAAGACACCTCTGCAGCTGAAAGTGATCGGCGTGAAAGTTCCAGCAGCACCAGTACCAAAACGAGAGAATGGTGTCAAGGCCCCAGAGGCGAAGGCGCAGTCGAAGACGACGGGGGTGAGCTCTACGGAGTCCACTACGAAGAAGAAGAAACACAAGAAGAACAAGAACAAAAAGAAGGCGAATGCCGGAAACGACCAGGACACCGCAAGCTCAAAGCCAGCCAAGGCCAGCACGGAGGACATCGACGATCTGTTCCAGTCGCTCAAGACCAAGAAGAAGGAGAACGCAGAGGCAGCCGAGAGAGAGAAGGCCGAGGCCGCGCAGATCAAAAAGAAGCAGCGCAAGGAGCGCGAGCAACTGGAGGAGCAGATCAAGCTGCTGGAGGCGCAGAGTGAGTATTCAGCGTGTTAGTCTGTGGTAGTGAGAGTCCAAATACTGATGGTGTTGTTGTGTGATGCTACAGACACCAACTTGACGGCCGTCCAGGGTCAGAACCCAGACCCACGACCAGGTACGACGCTGTCTACAGACCCCTTTTGATGGACGGGATGAGGGTGCTAACTAGTCTGCTCTGTTGGTCATTTAGTGCGCTACGATGAAGACGGACTGCCCATTTACTCGGAAGAAGCGCTGCAGATCGGCAAGGGCGGGGGAACGGCGGACTGTCCCTTTGACTGCTGGTGCTGTTTCTAGAACGCCAATTTTGACCAATCATAGACATTCATGGAACTATTTTATCCAGTCAAATTGCCCGATTCATGGTTTTGTGGGTTTTCATTCCCGCCATCTTCTTCACAGCGTCACAACATGGGCCACTCAAATGGAGAGGACAATAGCGCGTCGAATGCGCGGCCGCCGCAGCGCAAGCGGCGATCCGACGCAGGCGAGGAAATTCGGCTGAGGCCCGTAACATCACAATACACCGGCCAGCAAAATGCCGTAGCTCCTCAGTCTACAGCGCCCATGCAAAACCCACTGGAGCTGCGCGCGTTTGGTCTGGAAGACCGCGCCGAGGCCGTCATCTCCATGGGCGAAACCAACTGGAGTCTGAGCAATCTAACCCAGTGGCGACAAGAGCTGCTGCATCAACAGCCCCAGCAGCCCACTGAAGCTGCTGCTCCACCCGCGCAGCCTCAGCAGGCATACATCGCACAGCGCCAGCGAGAATACAAACAGCAAATGCTGCGACTCCGACACCAACCCCCACCGTCACAGTGAAGAGATAGATCTATTCCCTAAACGAAAATGAAAGGAAATGCGTGTGCGTTGTGCGACTGCTGCGTCGCTTATCTACATCCAGTTTCGGCCTCCTAGTCCTCCTCACTGAGATCGCTGTCGTAGTAGATGCTCTGTCGGATCTTATTGAGCTGCTCCTTGTGGTAGTCCGCTTGCTCCTGTGCCGACATCGGAGCGCCGCGCAAGTACGCGCCACCACAGTCATCCAGCGGCGTCTCCGGCTCGACACCTTCGTACTTGATGACGTCGTGCGCACTCATGTAAAACGCCAGAAAGGCCGTCGAGAACTTGTCGGAGCCGCCCAGTTCGTCTAGGCCCTGCACCATCTTGACTACTTTTTGGTTCTTGATGAGCGCGATACACGGAATCATCCACACGCCCAGCTTCTCGACCAGGAACTCAGCCTTCTCAGCGTTGATACGCGCGAATCGCGCCTCCACGTGGTGCGGCGCGAGTCGCGTCAAGTGGCCGTCCACAAGCGTGCAGAAGGCGTTCGACGGCGTGAAGAAGTGCACGATCACGCGCTCGCTCTTCTTGATGACCTCGAAGAAGTCGTGCGTGTCGCTGATGGTCGTGTACTCGCCGTGGCCCTGCGCGCGCATCTGCTGCGTCTTCTCGGCCTGCTGCTTCATCTGCTGCAGGCGGCGCTCGCGCAGACGCTCCAGTTCGTCGTCGTCGGCCTCCTCAAGCTTGCGGATCTGCTGGTCCAGACGCGCCTCCTTCTGCTCCAGCGTCTCCAGCATCTTCTCACCGATGAGGTTGGCCACCACCTCTGCTTGCATTTGATTCATGGTGCTCGCTGTTGTCTTGAATGCGCTGTGATGCTGTGTGTGTCTTCCCCTCTCACTTGATCGTTTCCGTCTTGATCTCCCTGCTCAACCAAGACGCCTCTTCACCTCCCCAGACATTTCGCGCACTTTTTTCCAATTACTGGAACGTACCGTGACAATCCGCTTAAGTACGAGTATCCACATCATCGCTTCGCTTGAAGCGCAGGAATGGGCAATGGATGTAGCATCGACTCTATGAAGCGCGTGGCGTCCAATGTACTACAACAAAGAGATATGCTTCCGCTCTACGTTTTACGGGTCCGCTGTCCTCTACATTTACAGCGCACGCTCGTCTTCGTAGTCGATGAGACGCTGGATCAGGTCCTTCTTCTGGCCCTGCGTCGACAGACCGCGCTCCTTGAGCTTGTCCTTGAGCACGTTCGGCTTGAGCGCCTTGATCGCGCGAGCGTCCAGGATGTCATCTGCGATACAATAGCAATAGCCACACAGTCAGCCCTTTGATCCACATTGTAATGGTCAAGCAACACCAGCAACCGTACCCTCGTCCTTCTCGACCACCTTCTTCTTCGTCTTCTCGCGCTCCGCAGCGGCTGTATCATCACAACAACTCGTGAGTCCATGATACCAATACACCACAGTGCTAAAAACGACTCCCAACGGACCAGCTTCCTCCTCCGCTTTTCTCTTCTCGGCCTCCTCGCGGCGTCGCTTCACCTCGGCGAGACGCGCCAGATCCTTCTTGGCCTCGTCGGTCTCACCGGCCAAGTGCTTCTTCAGGTAGCGCGCAGCAGCCTGCTCCTTCTCCAGGGTCTCACTGAAAGTCAAAATAAAAGAAAATGAACCCATCAGCCACAAGAGCTCATCTCTGCCTCAGCCAGTCCACAAACGCAAACGCACCGCTCTCGTCGCGTGAGCTCTGGCTTGGCACTGGTGTCCGCTGACGCCGCGCCCACGTTCTTGGCCTTGACCAGCTTGTTCTGCGCTGGCATGCGGTTCGGGTTCTGCGTCTTCACGATCGCATTGACGCCCGACGCCTTCTTGTTGCCGGTCTCGACGGTCGGGCCGAGCGCTGACTGCGAGAAGCCGAACAGCGACTTGGTCTGCACGCGCTCGAAAGTCGGGCCCGTGTTCTTGTCCTCGTCGCTGTCGCCGTCCTCACTGTCATCGTCGTCGTCCTCGCTGTCGTCGTCCGAGCCTTCCTCGCCGTCGGCGCGACGCTCCTTGCGCGCCTTGATCTTCTGCTCCTCGAGACGCTCGCGCAGAGACATCTCCTCCAGTGACGTCACGAAGCTGCGCTCGCCGCCCTTCTCACGCGTCTTGCGCGCGCGTCCGCCTGCCGGCTTGCCGCCTCCACCGCCGCCCTTATCGCCTCGCATTTTCGTTTGGTGGTGTCTGCTTTTCTGTGTCTGGTAGCTCTTCTTCCGTTGGTCCTGTTGGCGTTGGCTGGACTTCGGGACTTGGCTTTGTCCGAAAAGGCCAAGGTTTTACAGTTTACGGTGAGGTTTTACTGGCTCCCAAGACACCACCGGAGAGAACATTCGAGCACCATGATCCAGTCTGTCGCGACATGGAGACCAATGCCGATGTAGCTCTCCATTACGACGAGACACAGACACAGAATAGGATGTTGTGGATCTCTACGAAGGAGAGCATTTTCATGAGGATACCTATGAAGGAACAACTCCTCATCCACAGTAGTTTGAGGGAGCTCAAACAGCTTGATGTGGACCTGGAGATGATCTTCCCGTGAACGGGTATGGTTACTGCACTTTCTAAGAGTCAGGTATTAAACCCCAGTGGGCCACGACGCTCGCCATGATCGATCAGAGGAAGCGGAGACACTTTAGTCTCCTTCAGCCTTCAACGGCACATCGCGATGCCACTCCGTTCTCCTCGAGCTCGTGGTCTCAATTTCCAAAGGACGTCATCTGTAGCTGGACATGGTGATAACCGTTGCAACAAGGGGTAGAGTAGGAAGGTCTAGGGCCTTGCGAGTCGGGTACAGTACGTCACAATCCTCTATTCGCTTTAAGCAGTCGCCTCGGCGATCGTGAGTAGCGGCTGTGGCGTGTCCTTGACCGAGACCTCCTGGCGCTTCTTCGGGACGTTGTACCAGAATCGCACGAAGCCTTCGCGCGTCGCGAAGATCGTGTGGTCCTTGCCGATGCCCACGCCACGGCCTGGGTGGTACTTGGTGCCGCGCTGGCGGATAATAATGTTGCCCGAAAGCACCTTCTCACTGTATTAAAACGCACCACCGCATCCGTCAGTCAATCGCTCCCTTAATCACTCCTTGTACAGAGCTACGCACCCGCCAAACTTCTTGACGCCGAGGCGCTTGGACTCGGAGTCGCGGCCGTTCTTGGTCGAACCGCCGGCCTTCTTACTGGCCCAACGGCGCGAGATCGTGAACATCGACTCCGACATGCCCACTGGCGTCGCGCCGCTCACGTTGACCATCGTCGTACGCGCCACTTGGCAGCCGAACACGCGCGCCATGCCCATCGCCATCGCCATGGTTGTTGCCCTTGCTTTGCCTTACGTTTCCTGAGCTTCCTGAGGTTCCGAGACCCACACAGCCCCAAAAACGGGATCAAGTTAACCGGTTAACCTACAGCGGAACCGCGGTTCGCCACACAAATTTGCGGGATTTGTGACCCCGGGAACATAAATCTTCCGTCCTTGAACTCGCGTCTCACTCGATCGAAGAAGAGCTCCTCCAGAAAAGAAAGAAGCCATCATGTCGACGGTAATGGACATCCCACCGCCGCGCCTCTGCGTATGGCCGCGTGTTAATATAACCTTGTATGCATGAACCTCTAGATCTGTATTGGAGGCATCTGTATCCCAGTGTACGCGCTGATCCCGTTCGTGGTGATCGTGCTCAACAACCTGTGGACGTGGTTCCGCAACAACGTGCTCAGTGGCCAGAACGATGACCACCTCTTCGAGAACGTGCGTGCGCTTTTCCTCATCATCACTAGACTCGACTACTTTGCTTATCTCCCGTCGTTTGTGTTGTTTAGAGCCGCGTCATCCACGTGACGTCAATGGAGCAGTGGAAGGAACTGAACGAAAAGTCCAAGACCACCAAGCGATCGGTACGAAGCTCCACGTTGATGAGCTCATGGATCCAGATATAGCTCCTCACAGTTGTCTGACGCTTGCGATTAGATGGTCGTTGACTTCACTGCGTCGTGGTGCGGCCCGTGCCGCTACATTGCGCCGTTCTTCCACGAGCTCAGCAACAAGTACCCGTGCACGATGTTCCTCAAGGTCGACGTCGATGAAATGAAGGTACGGCATCAGGAAGCAAGCGATACAAAGGAAATATTAGCTGACGGCTATACTACTCGTATCACAGCAAATCGCTAGCGCTTGCGGCGTGCGTGCCATGCCGACGTTCCAGTTTTTCAAGAACGGCAACAAGGTTGGCGAGCAGACGGGTGCCGACAAGAGCGGCCTCGAGGCGCTCGTGAAGAAGCACAACGTTGAAGTGGAGCTGTCGGAGGAGGACAAGCCCAAGCCGAAGGTGATCGCTACGGAAGAGACCAGTGACGAAGGCCTGCGTCAGCGCAAGCCGCAGATCGTCAAGGTCCAGTCGACGGAGGAGTGGACGGCGCTCAAGCAGCGCGCGCAGGATGCGGGCAAAACGGTACGTCTCTCTTCTCTTCTGTGCCGAAATGCTTTGATCCCGTATCCTAGAGGGGCCAATATGTGACGGTGCGCTCGCGCCTTTGTAGCTGGTGGTAGATTTCTGGGCGACGTGGTGCGGGCCGTGTGTGAACATCGCGCCGTTCTACGAGGCGCTGAGCGCCAAGTATAACTCGGTCATCTTCGCCAAGGTGGACGTGGACGAGCTGGAGGACGTGTCGGCCGACGAAGGGATCAGTGCCATGCCGACCTTCAAGGTCTACAAGCAGGGCAAGAGTGTGGATGAACTGGAGGGCGCCATCCAGTCGGCGCTCGAGGCCATGGTCGCTCGCCACGCCTAAGACGCGTAGCCTACGCGAGACGAGACACTTCGCACCCCGTTAAAACGCGTGGCGATTGAGAACACGGAGTAACCTGGCGTAACATGCATGCTAAACATTGCACATGCGGAGTCACGTATTATGCTATTGGTCTTGTGGTGGTGGTGACTGGTACCGTAACGAACGGCGACGTGCATGTCGGGGGCTCCATGGCTACACATGCACTCTTCGGGTGTTTACCCGTTCTGGGGAAGTCTGCCACAATCGACTGGTCAGTCAGTCTGTTTCTGTGTGGATAAGTCAAGAAGCAGAGGACCCCATCTCAGCAGACGGATACACACACGACCGGCCAATCAGAATAGGGATTTCCTTCTGCTCTACAGACTCATCAACAGCGTCAAGGTCCAATCCCCGTCAAGTCCAAAGTTCCTCGAACTTCATCACCATGGAATGGTGGTGGCGGGCGGAAGCGCGTCATGGCGTTAACCTGAAGTTCCGGCAGGATCAACCGGCTCGGTTGTGAGGAGGAGGAGCTCATCCTCCGTGAAGTTGAAGTTTCTATGCCGCCAATCCTGGCAGTGTCGGGCCAATGGCCAGCGCAGTCAGTTGCGATGGGGAGGAGCACTCGTTGCACCTGCACTTCTTGCTGCAAGGACGTTGCCGCTCTGCTCTGCGTTTCTCTGTGGAAAGATACCGACACAGCCCAAGTGTGAAGCCATCCTTGATGCTCGGTCTTCTAATCAGGGCGTCTCTTCAAAAATGGGTGGTGAGTCGCACTGGGAGCCACTGTCTGAGCCAAACCCACAGCAATTCTTGAGCCAAACGGAGGCCATGTTGGCATGTTGGACAGCATCCACTCAATTTTGAGCCCATGTTTCCAATCAAGGGCATGAGACTCCAAACCATGGCGCTTCTCTCGTACAGAGGTCCACGTCACCAACCGACCCATGACCGGCGGCGTCGACTGCGGCGGCCCACCATTCATGCGAATGTCAGGCAGATCTCGCCATGTTGCCATCATCATTGGTGGCCAGACGATTGTGCGGCGCCTCGCTCTTGGCGGAGTGGGCAATCCAGGGGCTACTAATCGAGCGAATAGCACGTTTTGTGTGGGTTTATGGGGGGACGACCTGTATGCGCCAAGCGTAATCACAGACTTACTGGGATTGTAAACATATAATGTTCCACAGTTCGTACCCCTCTTGCAAAACGGACGTAACCGACACAAAACACCAGCCTCCAAAATTTCTACACCCAGGATACTTTTGCGGGATATTTGTTTTTAGATGCCCCCGACTCATCTGGTTGAGGTTTATTCGTCCCAAAGCCGTAAAAACCTTACGCGTCTTTGGCGACAAGACGGGACAGACGCCCACGAGTGGGTGTAGAGAAGAAGCGACGGCGCACACGCCGGCGGCCAGCGGAGCCGAAGGAAGAAGCACGAGACGGAAGGAAGCACGGAGAGACACACAGGCACAACTCAAACTCACGAGCGAGTAAGATCACGAGAGAGAGAGAGAGAGAGAGACTGGAGATCCCAGCTCACTGAGAACCGTACCCACCTCCCTCCCCACGGACGAGCGACCCCCTGCATAGGCAGCCACTCATCGATTCGCCTGCTCCCTGCGTGCAGACCAATCCAATCCACCCCCCAACCCCCTTCCCACACTACCCGACAACGAAAATGGTTCGTCTCACGATGGTCGCGACGCTCACACTGGCCATGGCGCTCGCCGCTGTGAGCGACGTCGCCGATGCGCTGAGTCTGCGCCGCAACGACGAGACGTGGCGACTGCTGGGCTCGTCGCCCGAGACCACGGCGCCGGTGCTGCCGCTGGAGGAGAAGAGCTTCGAGTGGATCCAGAACGGCACCGACAGCTCCGAATTCCACGTCAAGTCGCAGAGCAAGATCGCCGGCGACCAAGCTATCCTCGTGTTCCACGACCGCACTCTGGACGCCACGACCAAGGCCGAAGCCGCGCTTGTGTCATTCGACGTGCGATCCAACGCCAACTGCGTCGTGTCTGTCTGCGGGCAGCTCACCAACTGGATCATCGGCAAGCGCGAGCAGTGCTGGGGACTCAAGATCGCGCCCAAGTCCTCCGACCCAAGTAAGAACGGCTTGATAAGTGGCATCTCGGCCGCGTACACGGCCCAGCGCCCGAGCGCCAACAAGATGTACCTCAAATTCGACGCTGTAAATTACATCGACGGATCGGTCTGTGAGTACGAAGTGCTCTCGGGTACCAAGACCGTCACCACGGAAGCCGCCGTGACGGAGCGGGCATAAAGATCAAGCAACTCTCACACACACACGGACGCCGCTGTACAATAGAAATAGTCACGATAGGATTGAAGGAGTATTATGGAAAGAAGAATTCGAGGCCTTAGATCGGCCCAATATAACGGATCGCCTTGCAATACTCGCACCACTACCTAGCATCATTCATCTCTAGCGTTCTCTCTTCATAACTCTCATGCACCCACGCATGGGATTCTCATTCCTCCCAAGGAATCCAGTAGTGTCGCATTTTCGCCACCCATTCTCCATGTATATTCACCCATTTGCTGGGTACCACAGTTCCCTACGCACTTACCGGTATTCTTAGCATCGCGATTCGCGACCCAGCAGTTGAAGCGGATGGACCCGCGGAGTGTCCCTTCGATACCCCCTACCCCTCCAGCTCAACTCAACGCTTGATGAGTTGTGATCTTTTCAGCCAATCAGCAGTGGGATCGCCTTTGTTACAACAGTCGGTAAGTCCAGTGCAGTGACATCCGGCAAAGAGTGACATACGCCACCTGATGCAGGAACAAACATTCCATAAAAATTCTTACGTGCGCGAATGAGCTGCCCACATTGAGCGGCTCCATCCGCCACTTGAGGTTGAGCCACGCGCCAAGTAAACCCACGACAGGAATGCCTTCACGCTCGAAGCACAGCGGCGCTCGTCGCGAGAACGACGCCACCATGAGCTTCCTGCTGCGCGCGCTGCAGCTCGCGTTCTCCGCCATGGCCATCGTGCTCTTCGGCGGTGGGTTCAAAGGCCAGCATGTCACGATCCGCACGGCCGACGGCGACAGCGTGTCCGTGACCACGTACCTCGGTGGTCCGTCTGCCAACTTTATCCTGCTCGTGACGTTCTCGGCGTCGCTGTATGCGCTGCTGTGGATCGTGTTCGTGCATCTGAGGAAAGACGTGACGCTGCCGCTGGACATTGCGCTGCTCATCGACGCGCTCTTCGTCGTGCTCACTGTCAGCAGCGCATGCGCCTTCCTCGCGAGCGACTACCTGATGCACTGTGATCTGCTGTACAAGAGCATCCGCTGCGGCGTGATCAAGACGGCGACAGCCTTCGTGCTCGTGGCGTTCCTCTTCTTCCTGTGCTCCGTTGGGTGGACGGCGTACCTGCGACTCGAGCAGAAGAAGAACACGCAGACCAAGGACAACTTCCGACCAAGACCCAGCCCCGCGTCGGCCATCGACGTTCTCCCTTTCGGAGACGATCAACACGAGGAGAACAGTGATGTCGGGGATTACATTGCCACAGGAACGCCAGATCGACGGACGCCTTGATCGAAGAGGCATGGAAGAACAAGTAGAATAACACAGGCATAGGTAAAAAGTAATATCGCCAGAGTAGCGTGCTCAAAAATACGACAGAGATGAAACGACGCCCGGATCCTTCGATGCGTCGCGACTCTTCAACCGCAGAACCTCTGGGCTGGGAGGCTCCCAGCGCGATACACCGCCGCCGTCTCTTCTACCTCGATCGAGTCAAAAGACTCGAAGCAAAAAGAAACTTAGGTGATCCAACCATGGCTCAACAGGAACAAGGCTCCAGCAAGAAGGCACTGGCCGTGGCGTTCACAGCGACGCTGCTGCTTGCCACCAGTGGCGTTGGCTACCTCACGTACTCGTCCACTCTCCCGACTGAGCTGTCTTCGCTCCACGAAGCTCACCGTTTGTACAGCTACGCATGGCAACACAAGGCGGCTAAGATGGAGGCGTACGAGCCACGACTGCGTGGTCAAGACTCACCACGTGCACGCATAGAAGGCCAAGCACTGCCGACGTACTCCACGACCAGCACAGTCACGCAGTCATCGACCGTCAAGCGGATTGGCATGGATGCCAAGATGGAGGCCAAGCACCATACCAGGGCAGCTCATGAACCACGCATGGAAGGCCAGACACTGCCGACGTATTCTACATCGGGTACTGTCACCCAGTCGTCGACCGTCAAGCGCATCGGAAGTGCGGCAGCCAAGATGGAAGGACTGCCACCATCGTACACGTACGGCGGGCGCATCAGTGGTCACGGAGAGTCCATTTCTACCATAGAAGCCAAGGCTCAGCAGCACAAGGAGCACGCGCAGCACCACTTACATCATTGATCTGCTCGTCTTGGCTCGGGTAT
>JAADXE010000831.1:0-15150 GCA_023337545.1 Pythium coloratum | reverse complement strand
GTTGCTGTTATGGTGTTGAGTGCAACGTCAGTGCTATGTTGCAGCTGTCACTCAAACTTTTTCCCACCCCCCACTTTCGCCCCAACTCATAGTTCCTATAGAACTACGAACTAAGAACTGCGAATTGGCATCGTCAGCACGAACGAAAGCGCGGCGAGTGAGCGGCGTGGAGATGGACGACGCGGCGGAGCGCAGCTTGCTGCTGTGGGTACGTGGAATGCCTGAATAGAAAGCACTAGTCGCGCCGCGCACGCTCATGGTCTGGTTGTGGCTGTGGACGCTGTAGATCCAGAGCTTTGAAGACAAACTCGACCACTACGATGGCGCGGCTGTAAACACACTGGAAGACCTGTCCGACGGCGTCTTCCTGGCGCATGTCATGCACTACATGTGCGTCATCTATTAGCTTCCTTCTATGTGCTCTTTGTGGCACATTCTGACCGTTTGCGTGGGACTTGTGGCGGTTTTAGTGATGGCGAATACGTCAATCTGGAGCTGATTAAGGGCGACGCGTCGGGCAACTGGGCGCTAAAAGCCAGCAACCTCAAGACGCTGCTGCGCTCCATTGAGCTGTACTATCGGGAGGAGCTGGGCCAATTGTGTGAGGCGCAGGAGCTGATCGACGCGACGCCGATCGCCAAGCACGAGGACCCGAAGGAGATCTGCCGGCTCGTGGAGCTGCTGCTGGGCTGCGCCGTGCAGTGCCCCAACAAGTCGGAGTTCATCCACCCGATCATGCAGATGGACGCGACGGAGCAGGCCAGCATGATGCACACGATCGAGAACCTCATGCACCGCTTCCAGTTGGCGTCGCCGCAGGCCCACGGGCGCAACTCGCTCGGGTACATCAACCACGAGGGCGAGTCGAACGAGAGTCTGCAGTTCCAGCTCACGCAGGCGCTGGAGAAGGCGTCGCAGATGGAGCTGCGTTTCCTGGACATGGAGCGCGAGAAGCGCGAGCTCACGGAGCGGCTCGAGAACGTGCTTACGGAGAAGCACACGCTGGCTGCCAAGCACGCGGCGCTGGAGGACGAGCGCGACAAACTCGTGGGTGAGCGCCAGAGTACGCTCACGCGAGACAACAAGAAGATCCAGCAGATCGTCGAGGGCGAGATCCACGCGCTGACGGTGCAGCTGGAGGAGAAGAAGGACGAGCTGGTGCGCGTGAAGCGCGAGTCGGGCGAACGCATGATGGTGCTGGAGAACGAAGTGCGTCGGCAGGCAGATGAGCTGGACATCTCTCGCTCCAAGATCTCGCAGCTGGGGAAGCTGGAGGCGAGCGTCTCCAAGTACAAGAAGAAGATCGAGGAGATGAACTCGCTGCGCACGCAGGTGAAGGATCTAGAGACCCACAACGCGCAGTATCTGGACAAGGTGCTGGATCTGGAGAGCACAGTCAAGACCATCCCGGCGCTTAGGGCGCTGGTGGAGAGATACAAGAACCAAGTCGTGGAACTGGAGACGGCGAACGTCGAGGTCTCGTCGAGCAACCAGATCAAGGAACAGAAGATTCGTCGGCTGCAAGAAGAGCTCGACAGCGCACTGGGCGGCAAGGAATTTTTGGAGAACCAGGTCGAAGAGCTGCGCAGCCAGGTGGCGAGTCTGCACAATCACCACGCAGGACACGAAGAGGGCGATGACGACGAGTATGATCCGTCATCGATGAATGCGGCACTGAGTCGTACGGGCAGCGGAAGCCGAAGCGGTCTGGGAGGACGCGACGGCAGTTCATCGATCGATTCGATCAGCAGCAGTGGCAGTCGCGTTGGCGGCGGTGGTTTCAGTGCCGCAGACTTCGTCTCGGGCACGGACTCAGTCGCTGCCCTTCGTGAGCGCGTGGCTCGTCTTGAGCGTGAGAACGCCGAACTCAAGCGCGATGGCGAGAACGCAGAGGAGACGCACTTGACGAACGAGTTGGACATGGCGCTGAAGGCCAAGGAGGCACTGCAGGCGACCATCCACGACCTGAGGCAAAAGAACGAGCAGCTCTTCGAAGAGCTGGATATGCTGCGCCAGCAAAAACAGGCAGTCATGCAGCAAGAAGCAATGGCCTCCGCATCTGGATCTGCTCCTGGTGATGTGAATGGCGCGTCGACGTTAGCACAGGCGGGTATGTCACTATCCCCAGGCACGCCGTCAGCCGCGGCGACGGAGAAGATCGCAGAGTATGAAGACCGAATCGTGCTGCTGGTGAGTTTGTGTGTCTTTCGTGGATCCTGGTTTGTCATCATGAGACTGATATTGCTCAATTTCTCGTAGCAACAAGAGGTGGAGGCCGTGGAATCGATGCGCTTCACGGTCCAGGAGCTCACCAACCGCTTGAAGGAGAAGGAGTCGGTGATCAACGAGCTGTCCGAGCAGCGCTCCAAGCTCGAGAACTACACCAAGAAGACACTGCATGCCGTGCAGACCAAGTACATGGTGGCTGTGAGCTCTCACCGCAACCAGATCAACGAGAAGCAAGAGCGGATCGACTTCTTGGAGAAGAAGATGAAGGAGACCCGGGGGTCGTACTCGCGCGAGCAGGCTCTGATGATGTCGGCCTTCTACGAGGTAAGTCCGGATTCTGCCACATTGCTGGTCGCTTTAATTGACAGTTCAACTCCCTTCAATGTGCAGATCGGCACCGAGATGCAGCGAAGAACGATGATGCCGCAGGCTCCAGGACAGGGAGCGCAGCCCGCCGCGTGGCTGGCGAGCAAGCGCACGGAAGAGCGCGCCAAGCGGCGTCAGATTTAAGATCGAGGTGTCCTGTGGAGAGTCGGTGCGTTTCGCGTCTCATTTTGGCAGCGTACGTGGGGGCCTTGATAACGACAGATCGAATAGGTATTTGGATGTGGCACTGCATGCTATGCGGCTCTGTTCTCTGTTTCTCCATGTATTTACTTGTATTTCCCTAGTTCGCCTCGCTTTCTTGCGCTTACGCCAGCCAGACTAGGACACATCCGTTCGTCGTGCATTTTGCTATCTGCTTCAGTCGACGACGCTCACGCCGAGATTCACGAGCGCGCGCGTGGCCTGTTGGCATATTCGGTCGTTGGGCGACCGCACGAGGCTCTGCAGCGCGTCCACACCGCCCAGGTCGATGATGAGCTGCTTGTTCTCGGCTGTACATATTGGGGCAGTCAGTCACTCTCAGTCTTCCCCACAAGTCGGCAATCACAGCCCACGTACGGTTGACGGAGAGATTGCGCAGCGCACGAGCGACTTGCGACTGGAGCTCGACCGAATCCGACCGCGCGCTGTCGATGATGGGCTTGAGGCCGCCTTCGCGCGCGATCTCCACTTCGTTGGCGTCTACCACACACATCAGACACACCACACACACCACGTCAGCCTCAACAAGCCGTACGTCTCCACCATTGTGACAGCACTTACCGTTCACTGCCAGGTTGGCCAGCGCCGCGATGGCCTCCACCGCCACGCCGATGTGCTTGGAGCTCGCCAGTGCGATGAGCGGTTTGATGCCACCGGCCTTGGCGATGCGCTCCTTGTTGTCGACTGTGAAGATGCAAAAGCCACGTGAGAAGACAGGCTACAATTAGTGACGGGATGCAAGGACGCACCGTTAACGCCAAGGTTGGCCAGCGCCTTGGCGGCCTGGCGCTGCACGTGCTCGTTGTTGCTCTCCAGCAGATTGATGAGCATGTCCACGCCGCCCTCGGTCGCCATCTTGGTCTGGTTGTCCGCTGTGATCGTCAACGAGAAACCTCAGCATACAGATGACGATTCGCATAGATCCAGCGCTCCACAACCACGTACAGTTGACCGAGAGGTTCGCCAGCGCATGTGCGGCCAGGCGCTGCACCTCCGTGTCCTTAGACTGCGTAAGCGGCAGCAGAAGCTGCAGCCCGTCCAGCTCCACGATCTGCACCTGTCTGTCAGCTGTAGACGTCACCCCCATCACATCAGAAACGACTGCGTTTCGATCCACGGATTCAGAGGCTACGCAACGTACGCTTCACGGCCTCGTTCGCCAGCTTCTCGGCCACCTCGCGCTGCAGCGTCGTGTCCGCCGACTTGGCGTACACGATGAGCCGCTGCAGGTTCACGCGCAGCGCCTCCGTGAATGTGTCGTCTGCATCACACGCGCGTCGTCCGTCAGTCTACACAGCCACACTGACGACAGCCACATACACATAGGCAGACGCACCATCGGCGTCCTCGAACGTGAACTCGTCCTTGCTGCCCTTGGCGCTGGCGTTGCCCATTCTCGCCACGTGCTTCTTCTCCGTCACCGTCCAGAAGATCTCCGGAGGCGACGCTTAAGCATGAAGGGTCGTGTGGTCCACACAAATGGCTACGTTGGTGGTGTGGGCCACACGAATGATCCCTTCTCATTGGGAAAACCGCAATGTTGAAGTCTGACTGCCCGAGTCCTGCGTCGCGGTGGCCCCAAGAGGTGTCTGGAGAAACAACAAACGAATCCTCCGTTTACGCACGGAATTGAAACCCACGATGGCGTCTCCGTCTGAAAATTCGAGCCTACGGGTTGTGGCTTCGGATGTTTTTAGCCTCGAAAGACGCGGAAAATGACACGCGGGCCAGTGTTGACGTACTGACGCCACTGCGTATGCGAGCAAACTGCCCGCAATACCTACGGTGCACCCATAACAACGCGCTGCTGCAACTGTGTAAAGAACCGGAGTGATCTCTCGGCCTCCCGCGATCTCTTTCCCTTGACCGACTGGCGGCTCACTAGCCGAGCACCAGCGGAACAGACCCATGTCCGCACCATCGAGGCTGTCGCTGTCGCTGCCTCTGCCGCTGTCCCCAACACTGAGCACGCGGTCGCTGTCGCGATCTAACGACGTCCATGACCACGACACCACGTCGGCGCTCGATCGCGCCGTCGCGTCCGTGCTGCTGAGCCCGTCGAGCAGCAGCCACATCGCGCTCGCGTCAACACGCAAGGCGTCACTCGACAGAGATTACGTCGTCGGCTACATGGTCGTCCACACCAAGAAGCCAAGAAAGAAGTTATTCACGATGCACCGCTCGTACTTCGTGGTGGCCGACGCGTCCAAGCCCGTGCTAGAAGTGTTCAACAACGAGTCGCGCTCGGAGTTGGTGTATTTGTTCTCGCTTGCAGGAGCAAATGTGGACTTCGAGACGGACAACGTGAGCCACGCGGTGCGCGCCAAGTGCTTCTGCCTCAACGTGACCCAGTGGAGGAAGCGCGGCACTGAGTTCTGCCGGCCCCAAGGGTTCGTGTTTTACCTGGAAGACCAAGCGCAGATGATGGTCTGGGTCAAGTGCATCCACGTGGCGATTCGCAAGGCGTCGGCGCGGAAAGAAATGCCACCAGATCACGCCTCGCGCTGCTCAGAGGCGTCAACGGCGGCCTCCGAGTCGCCCTACAATGACGACAGTGATGCGTCGGAACACCGCGAACGCATGATCCGCCCGGAGCCGGATGAATCAGAGCGAGAGACGCACAGCGGCGGAGAGGAGACTGTCGCGACGACGTCTCCAAGCAACGGCGATGCACAAGTACGGCGGTCGCCTGTGAAAGTGCGGTCGCAAAGCCGACGGCGAGCAGTGATCGACCGCATGAGCGGCTCGCTTCAGGACAGTCCTTCCAGTAAAACGGCGCATTTTGGTCGCCTGAACGCCATGTTCACCAAGAGTCCGAGCAACCAACTACATAGTATGCCCACCACTCCCACCGGATCTTCTCATCCGAAGGCCTCCTCTGAAGATGAGAAACCCAGCAGCCGCCAACCGACGGAAAAGCCATTGGGAGCCTTTTCACCGAAGCTAATGAACAGTCTGCATTTGCCACGAGGTAAATCATCGTCGTCCCGACAAGTCCAGGGTCTCAGCTCCCCCATCGTGAGCAAACGACTATCGGATCCATTCCAGTTTCGCAAGAAAGACGACACGCTCTTCAGTAGCTTTCCTCCATTCTTTTCTCCGCGAGGTCCGCGAAGCGCACCAAAACAAACTGCAGACAACAAGAAGAAGACAAAGCAAGCGGAGAAAGACGGCGGTGACAACGCAGCGCATCCTCTGCAACCAAGCCAAACAGGGGACGTGGACGTGGACGCCGTGGCTGTGCCACTAGAGCAGCAGACACTGGATGTCCGTATCTCCAGCCACTTGGCCCGGCTCCTCTTCCTGCTCGTATCGTGCATAGGCGGCGTCTACCAACTCTCAGTTTTTCTGCCAGTGGCCGTTGCAGGGATATTCGTTCACACTCACGAGCCGCAAAACGACGAGTTCACCAGCGCCGTCATTGCCGCGTGCTGGGTGTACGCGACTAGTTATGTGCAGGGCTCGCTGGGTCTGTGTTCGATTCTCGCTATCCTTTATGGTTGGTCCTACGCTGACTTCCGTGAGGGTCGGCGACTCAGCTATCGACGAATCGCTGAACGACTCGAGGCACAAGAAACCGCCAACTTCTCCAACATTGATGTCAGTATCCTCGGTTTAAGGTGTTGTCGCTTGGTGGAGACTCACTCAACTGATTGTGTATGCTTGCTGTGTGATCAGTTCCCAAACTGGGTGGTGCGTCCCGACGTGGATCGAGTCGACTGGCTCAACAAAGTTCTCGAAAAGTACGTGAATCGCTCACAATTCAATATCTGGTAAGAACCAACACCTAATGGATGAAACTATGAACAGTGGCTGGCCCTACATGAAGATCGCGATTCGAGTGCGTCAGCTCTCTCTACATGTTCGAATTCTCTCTTGTCTAACTGCAAATTCTCACCATGTTGAGTAGAACTCGCTGATGGACAACCTCAATCCTCTACTGGAGTCCACAAGACCAGCGTTCATGAGCTCGCTTTCACTTGTTCGCGTTGACTTGGGCAACAAAGTACCAGTCATTAGTGGCGTCAAGTTTGTCAGTGCGAACGCCAAGACCGAGGAAGTCACGATCGACGTGGACGTCCGCATCGTGAGCGACCAAAGCCTCGTCGCAGAACTGCGGATGGTCTCCAACTTGGGTGCTGCGGCGGTCGTCTCACTGCGCGACTTGTTCCTCGCTGGTACGCTCCGCGTCACGCTGACTCCGCTCTCGATTTACTGGCCGTGTTTCAGGTACGCGTTCACTGCCAAATTACCCTGAATCAGCCTCGCGCCTTTCTCACAACTGACCTCGTGTTGAAATGGCAGTGCGCTGAGCCTCTCCTTCACCGAGTGAGTTGCTTGTCGTACTAGCGTGTTGCCTTACGACTACACGCCTGACTTTGTTATTGCGTCCTCCTCAGTCGCCCAGCATTCGACTTCAGCCTCACAGCCGCCAAGATCAACATCTCCAACGTCCCCTTCGCATCTGAGTGGTGGGTCTTTCCCACCCTGTCATCTTGCGTCTACAACCACGGGCTATCCATCTCATACAAACTCTGTGTGTGCATGGATCTCTAGGCTTCAGACCTTCCTCCACGATCTGCTCATGGACTACTTCGTCTGGCCCAACGTGCTCCCCATTCCGCTGTGGGATGAAACTTCAACAACCACACCAGTAGTGAACCCTTGATAATTTATATATGTATGCATTTCTGCGAGCGGTCCACCTACAGTATTGTTTCGTCCGCCTCCCCTATCCCCACCCTTTGACACGCGCTGTCCGTCCTTCTCTGCCTTGAAAAAAACGTTTGTTTCAGCACATTTACCGTACTTTTGACCAGCTTGGTGATGCAATCACAAAAACCTGGCTTCTCGAATCACACACGACGAGCGGACGACGGCGGACGCCGACAAAAGCCAACAAAACGCCAACAAAACACCACCGTAGGTCTGCGCCAACGCCAACAAAAGCGGAGCTCACCACCAAAACCAAGATCGAAGCCAATCGAATATCCAACAACCGCTCGTAGTGACCACCATGCAGGCTGCCGGACGTCGTACCGCTCTCTCGCTGCTGCGCTCCTCTGCGCGCGCGCTCTCCACCTCCGCCGCCACCACCGGTCTGTCCACGGGCAGCCGCGTGGCGCTGCGCTCGCCGCTCGTGGCGCGCTCGCTGCTGCGTGGCGCCAAGCCCAGCGGCCCATTCAGCGGCGTCGGCGGCGCCGTGCGCTCCATGTTCATCCAGACCGAGTCCACGCCCAACCCACAGAGCCTCAAGTTCCTGCCTGGACGCGTCGTGCTGGACGAGCGCTTCTCCACGGGTGTGGTATGTCCGCTATGAGCTGCTGAGCCCGAGGAGCTCCGTAGCAAGAGCTGACTGTGTTTTGATTGGTGTCGGTAGGACTTCACGCCTGGATCGGATGAGGTGCGTCGCTCCGGACTGGCGAAGAAGCTGTTCCAGATCGGCGGCGTGACGCGCGTGTTCTTCGGCAAGGACTTCGTGTCCGTGACCAAGAACGAGGACGAGGACTGGGATGTGAGTCACGCGATTGCATGGATGCCTGTGTGGTTATATGGACGCTAGCTGACTGACTGATGGGCTGACTGCAGGCGCTTCGCTCGGAGATCTTTGCGACGATCATGGACTTCTACGCCACGGGCGAGGACGTCATGTCGGACGAGCCGATCGTGACGGACACGACCATCCTGCCGGACGACGACGAGGTCGTGGCCATGATTAAGGAGCTGCTGGAGACGCGCATCCGTCCGTCCGTGCAGGAAGACGGCGGCGACATCTTCTACAAGTGCGTGTTGCAGTCGCATTCTCTCAGTCCACTCGTCGTAGTCGTTTGCTGACGCCTTTCTCGTTTGTGTATCTAGGGGTTTCGTGGAGGAGACGGGCATTGTGAAGCTGCAGCTTGCCGGCTCGTGCGCTGGATGCCCGAGCTCGTCTGTGACGCTCAAGAACGGCGTGGAGAACATGCTCAAGCACTACATCCCAGAGGTCCGCGGCATCCAGGAAGTGCAGGACGACGAGCTCAACAAAATCAACGAGGACGAGTTCAAGACCTTCGAGGCCAAGCTGCGCTCGGCCGGCGTGCTGAGCGAGTAGACTGAGCTGCCACCGGAGCCGCGGAAGGCATAGGTAACAAACACACAAAGTCCAATAGAAAACGCAAGTGCTTGAATGATCGATCGAGTGACGCGCCGCAGGAGATCGAAGCCGGCTCGTCTGGTCTGGCAGAAAGTGAGAGGGGGCTGTGATACGGCGTGGCGTGGTGTCTTTCATAAGCCTGCAGGTCTCTCTGTTGTTCGTTCACCAGGCTCCTCTCGTTATTTCGGTCTCTGAAGCCATGACGCCAGAGCCGCCAGCCACCGCCGAGGCGCCGACCGACCGCCAACGTGGACGGAGAAGAAGAAACGTGCCGCCCACGGTCACTCGCGCGTGTTTTCGTTTTCGCTTTTGGCGTCGTCTTCCTATTTATACATCGACTGAGTTGGTGCGGCAGCCACCCCATCGTTCTCGAGCTGCCACAGGCGTCAGCACGCCCGTCAGACACGCTCGCAGGCCTCGGCGATGGAGCTAGTGCAGTGAAGACTCGCAGCTCATAGGCGTCTCGTCTCGTCCTGTTCCAACCACCTCGCCTCCCCCCGTAATTCGCCATGCACGCCCCCACGGCGACCTCCAGGTGCGTCTCTATGCTTGGGGTCTCTCTACAGCCACGTACGACCAGTCGTGCCCACTGCAGCCCGCGACTGCTCTTGTTCTGTTGACTGTTCCTAGGCCGCTACCCAAACGCACTCGATCCACGGCGGGACTGGAGGAGATCGACGCGTGGATCGGACAGATCTCTAGTACTGGCAGCAGCACCAGCGGCGTCGTGTCCGTCACCCAGTCGTCGGCTCAGCACGCGCCGTTGCAGTCTCGGCACGAAGCCTCCAGTCGCAAGCGCCACCACAGTCTGCCCACGTCGTCGCTTTCTTGTGCACTGTACAGGTCCCCACTCACGAGCAACAGTCGTGGTCAGCACACTTTAGCCAGCAAGCAGGCCACCACAGCGTCCGTCGGAACTGCCTTTGACGATGCAAACCACGCACGAACCTTCCAGTCGACTCCAGGACTTCGTCCGGAACTGCCAGTGTTTGCAGCCCAGCCGCAGCAACGACAGCAGCGTGGCTTCTCCACGTCCTCGTCCAGACGGCTCTCCAACCAGCACTCGCCCAGTCTTTTTGACCCTCATACTGACGCCTTCTCAGCGACGCCACGCACGTCAGGTGCTGCCGCCCTCGCGGCGACGCTGCAGCCGCCGGAGATGTCGCCTCGCGAGGACTTCCTCGTGCGCGCGTTCGTGTCGGACGCCATGAAGCTCGAGACAGACGATCTCCACGGCTTCTCGCCGTCGCCGCTGGATCTATCGGATCTGGGCCACGGCAACAACTCGTACATGGCACCATCGCCGACGACGGAGGCTCAGACGCCAACAAACTACACTGGAAGTAGCAACCAGCAGCAGCAATCCCACAGCCAGGGTCACCAGAAGTGGTCGCGAGAAGAAGACGAGAAGCTGCGTGATACGGTCACTCGCTTCGGCGGCAAGAGCTGGAAGCTGATCGCCGAGACGCTGGGCAACGGCCGCACGGACGTGCAGTGTCTGCACCGCTGGAACAAAGTGCTCAAGCCAGGGCTGGTCAAAGGCCCGTGGACCGCGGAGGAAGACCGCGTGCTGCTCAGTCTCATCGCGCGGTACGGTGTCGGCCAAATCCGCTGGTGCGACGTCGCGCTGCACCTGCCCGGCCGCATCGGCAAGCAGTGTCGCGAGCGCTGGTGCAATCACTTGGACTCGTCCATCCGCAAGGGCCAGTGGACGCCAGAAGAAGACGATACAGTGTTCCGTCTGCAGCAGCAAATGGGCAACAAGTGGAGCGAGATCGCCAAGAAGCTGCCAGGACGCACGGAGAACGCCGTCAAGAACCGGTTCAATTCTGCCGCGAGACGCAAGTGGCTTGTGAGCCAGGCGCTCGCAGGCTCGTCGACTAGCCAGGCGCCACTGGCCACACCGAGGCCTGGCGTGCACAATACGTTCGACTATGAGCATGCGAGTAACCAAGACATGGCGTCGCCTGGGCGAGTGGCGTCTCGTCCGGCCGTCAAGACGCCGTCTCGCACTGGCCGCGCGTTTCCTACTGGGGCGCCGATGGGATCCACACGCACAGGCCCGCACTTGCTAGCTTCTGGCTTGCTGGCTGGACCCCCACGACCTCCGCAACCACAGAAGACGACAGAGAAGACGCAGCAGACTTTCTTGCCTCCGCCAACGTCGTTCAGAGGCGTCTCATTTTCATCCCCACAGCCTCTCACTCCGTCGTTTGAGACTGTGGATGGTGGCGAGATGGCTCAACCCGCGACGGTCTCAGCTTCGACACCAGGGCTTTTCCCATTCATGGACGACTACCAGCAGCCGTCGCCGCTTCCGTTTGACTCGCCCAGTCAACTGCAGATCGCCTACAGCAGTACCAGCACCAGCACCAGCAGCGGCAGCACCGTGTCTCTCAGCGACGCTCGGCCCAGCTTCAGCTTCCCGAGCCACAGCGTGTTCCACCAGCAGCACGACACGCCGTCGTCCACGTCGTCACCAGCGCTGTTCCGCACGCAGTTCCTGCAGTCGGCGACCAACTCGCCCAGCCTCGCGTCGCTCACAGCGTTGCTGTCGTCGCCCCAGCCCAAGCTCGAAGACCCGGAGGAAGACCCCTTCGCCCAGCCACACACAGACAGTGGAGAGATGCTCGACGACGCGCTGGAGATCAAGCAAGAGCACGTCGACGGCGGCCAGGACGACCAGAACAACAGTGATAACAACGGCAGCAACCAGGAGGAGTCGGAGGCGGCCACGACGCCTCTGGTGCCCAAGCAAATGAGCTTCATGGCAGTGGAGGCCTCCAAGCGACGACTGAGTGAGCCGCAGATGGACGCGGATGACGAGGACGAAGACGGTGACGCGCAGCGGTCGATCGACATCCCCGACCGCGACGTGGACGGCGAGCACGGCGGCGCCGGCAGCAGCCCCGTGATGGACGACCAGAACATGAGCACGTTCCTGGACAGCGTGGCGCTGGAGCTGGACGACATGATCTGACAGGTGTCAGACGCAACGGAAAAAGCAGTATTTAAAAGAAGACAACGACGACAGATACAACGGCACACGACACCACAAGCCACCACCCAAGAACACTAGCACAACTGATGAAATGAATGGCGTGAATGAATATTCGGTACATACATAGGCAAATACTAGAACCCCAGTGAGGGTGAGCTCTATCCTAGTGACGGGCTCAGATCATACAGCGGAGACCGTGGGGGGAGACGACGCTGATGAGGACGAGGAGGCACTGGGTTTCCCCAGAGCCAGTGCGTGGACGACGTTGAGTCGCTGCTCGGCAGCGTTCTGGCCGCCGAAGAGCAGCACCGTGTTGTCCTTGGCCAGCACCGTGCTGTGGCCGACGCGGCCAGGCAGCGTCACCAGGTCGGTCGTCTCGTCGTCAGTCTCCTGCGCCTCAAGCTGCACCGCCTCCCACTCCCACGAGACCGTGTTGAGCAGGAAGGCGTCGTCGAACACCGTCGTGGGCGCGTTCACGTCGCCGTTCTGAGGGTCCCAGCCACCGACGATCAGGATCTTGGAGTCGTCCACGAGTGTCGCGGAGTGACCCGTGCGTCCACGCGGCGCGTTGCCCACGACGCACGGATGGAACCACGTCCAGATATCTGTCTTGCCTTCAGCCTTCTTGAGCACGTGGACCGAGTCGAAGCTCTTCTTGGAGTCGTTGCCACCGAAGTACACGACGCTGTCGCCGCCCAAAGCCACAGCGCTGTGGTATGTGCGTGCGGTCGGTGGCTTGCCCTCCACTTTGACTTGCTTCCAGTGCCACGAGTCGCTGTCCAGCACATGCACTGAGCTCTGGCGACTGCGGCCACGACTGCCACCAAACACCACGACGTCGTTGCCCACGACAGTACACGCGTGGCCGCTACGAGCCGTCGGCGGCACGCCGCTCACGGCCGGCGGGTACCACAGGAAGCACTCGGTGTCCAGCACCATGATGTCGGAGAGCACGTCGAGGTGGTCGTTGCCCATGACGCGCTCGCCGCCAAACACCAACATCAGGTGCTTGGACTCGAGGTACACGGCGTCGTGCCACGTGCGCGGGATGCTCTCGCAGTTGAGCGGCTTGGACCACTCGTTCTTGGCGACGTCGAACACGTGCAGATCACCCAGCGTCGCTTCGTTGTCGTCGGCGCCGCCGTACACCACGACGCGGTCGTCCGAGATCTTGGTGACCGTGTGGCCCCAGCGTTCGCTGGGCGCGACGCCTGAAGCCTGCACGACAGACCACATGGCCGTAGCTGGAGCATCCGATCAACATACAAGCAATGTTAGACTTGGTGGGATACAATCACGAGCAGGCCAGGCAAGCAATACGTACGCGTTTGCTGGACGGGGGGCTTGGTGAGAGTGGTCTGGCGCATCATGTCGCGGATCGAGATTTGCGTGGCGTCACCCTTGGCCTTCGCGCCTGGCGCATGCGCAGCGCTCTTCTTTCCCGAAGACTCGGGCGTCTTCTTGGTCGCCGACTCCTTCGGCTCTGGGGAGAAGAAGCTCTTCATGTGGCTCACGGCGACGGGCTTCTTGGCCTTGGCCGGCGTCTTGAGATCTGGCTGCGCGGCCGCGTTGGTGGTCTTTTCAGGCGACGTCATCGCCGTCGACGCTGCAGGCGCCGGCTCAGCGACTGGCTCGGCTTGCGTGGCATCCACCATGTCGACGCTGGCGTCGCGCGATGACTGCTGCGACGTCTCGAGCTGCGCCAGCAGCATCGTCTGCTCCACGTCGCTGAGGAAGTTGGGGCGGATGCGCTTGCGCAGCAGCTCGCTTTCGCGGTCCGAGTCGTCCGAGTCCACGACCATGTCCGGGTCGCTTTGCTCGTCCGCAATCGATCGCTTCTTGGACGACGAAGATGACAGCGACGACATTGACGACAGCGTGGAGCTCTGCGTGGTCTGGATGACGAGCTGCTTGGCCGGCAGCGCGGACGCGTTCTTGGTCGCCGCGACCGTAGGGAAGTCGCTGAGCGTCAGTGGCTCTCGGGCTGCAGGTGCAGTCGCTGCTGTAGGATTCATGGCAGTTGGTCAGTGCGTAGGCATCCAGTCAGCAGGTAGGCGCGGCTACGAGACGTACGCTTGGCCATGACGATGGCGCCGCTGAAGTTGGTGCACTGGATGCTCAGCGAGCCGTTCACGAACGCGAAGCGGATGCTCTGCAGCTCCGTGGGCACCTCTACATCCACGCCTTCGAACGACAGCAGCGGCATGTTCACTGTGTCAGTAGCCGTGGCTCTGTGACTTTCACGCTCGATGAGGAAATGGCGTGCGGAAAAGCGCGCCTTTGAATTGCGGACCCGCCAAACCCAAAGTTCCCGCCAAACTGGAGAACTCTTTTCGTACTTAGCCGAGCAGAGGTGGTCCACTCAGATAGGACCAGGATCAGAAATGAGTCCTGATCTGAGTCCTTCTTCCAAGGCAGCAGCAGATCATCATGAGCGTGAACGTGCAGCTCCATGAGAACGTCGTGCCGTATCTCGTGTCGCCCTACGAGAGCTTCTTCTTCGTCATCGACCACGTGAAGCTCACGGTCGAGAGCGGCAGGTAGGTGGCTGTGGTGTCAGTGGCGGCGTTGCTGAAAGAAAGGCGGCGTAGCTGACGGCGGTTGTCGTACCGTGACGACAGTGGATATCCAGGCGAAGGCGGCTGCTTCTACGGCCACGAAGGCCGCTGCTACATATCGCAATACCGCGCCGTGTTCGTATCAGACCCGCAGGTGCGCACGGCGTACCGTTCGTTCTCGCTGCCGTACTACTGCATCCGCGACTGGAACTTCCACGTCGGCTGGACAGGTGCGTCGCCGCTCTTGCTGGCTACCCAGCCAAGAAGACGAGTCGCGCAGTTTCTGCAGAGCTTGGTATCTCATTAGTCGATGTGCTCTCCATTCCCCATGTTGCTCTCTGCACTGTAGGTGGCAAGACCTGGCGTGGTCATGTGAATCGCGTGCCTGGCGGCGGCCTCGTCGGCGTGGGCGCCTTTAATATGTCGTTTCTGGTACAACTTCGACATCTCTATCGCATACTCTGTTCAAGTGTGAGCTCTACGCTCACGCGCGCCTCTGTGCTGTTGTGTGTTGGTGTTCGCAGAGCCATGGGTTTGAGGAGTTCCAGCGCCACATCGAGCCCGTTCTGAATAATTCGCGGTCAATCTACGACCAGTTCGCGGCGCTGCCGACGCCCTCCGTCCTGCTTCTTCCAGGGAAG
>JAADXE010000830.1:0-15171 GCA_023337545.1 Pythium coloratum | reverse complement strand
CTCCACCTTCCCTAGAATGCGGAGATCTTCGAAAATCGCGTCATCCACAATGGTCTGGGCCCCATTGGATGCGTCACCAACTGGGTTCATCAGCTCGACCTTCGAAGTAGACACACGAAGCTTCTTGTGGACGGTGATGGCCTCACAATCATCTGGGAAGAGTAGCTCGAGTGGATCCTCGGCTCGTAAAAGTTCTTCCACCCACTCGACGCACTGGCACGTTAGGGTCGTGGCTGTGACGTGGATTCTTGTGGGATGGTTGCGAGCGTGTGGGCTGAACAGCGCGTAGGCCAGCCAATGCACACAACGCAGTTTGTCGGCGTCACTGATCCCCCAAGCAAACGAAAAGTCGGCCGAGATAAACTTCAATGAGTTGCTGTGGGCGACCGCACCCAGTATCCCGAGTGTCTGCTCCAACGGTGGACGTGGGCCCACCATCGCGTGCTCAGCGCCGACGGCGCCGTCTCCTGTCGTAGCACCAAGAAGAGCGTTGACTGTGCGCACGATCCACCCATGACCTCTCTCAGAGATGAGGCTGTCAGTGGACAGAACTGCAGGAAGGACAGCGACCTTGACGGCGTTGTCGTGGAGCTGAAGAGCTTCTCCTGAGAACGACCCGTCGCTTTCACGCAGTGCAGTGACTTGGTTGAAGAGCTCGGTGATGCGACTGCAGAACTTTGCGAGTCGGCATTTCGGAGGATCGACTGCCTTCTTCAAGTTGTGCTGCGTTCCAGTGAGAGCAAGGACAGCGGGCATAACCTCACGAACGTCTGGGAAGAATGCACGAGCCGCAAGCCGAAGCCTCACGGGGATCCGAAGTGGGTGCGCGGCATGAACACACCCGCGTGCAGCGATTCCTTCGAGCGCAGCTCGTGCCTGCGCGTAGTTTTCGGACAGCACGTCGTTGTCGTCATCGTCATCGTCATCTACCAGGTACTTGCACCAGACCGCCGCGTCTTCAAAGGACGTGAACCGCAGTTCGTAGCCGCAAACACGGACGGGCACGCCCAGCTTCCCCACCGCAAACGTGTCGTCAATAGCGCAATCTCCTGCGGCGTTCATCTCCAGAAGAACCGCTTGCCACGCCACTGGATCGATCATCGCCAACAGCACAAACAATTCAATGGCTTGGAGTACGCGCGATCTTCCAGGAGTCGGCAGTGGTTCGCCATTCACGTGGTTTGGATCCGTCCACTCGATCCACATGCGCGGCAGCTCGTTGTCCGTGGGGATGTGGTGGTGCTCAGCAGTGAGGCGTAGACGCATGGTGCCCAGCGTGTCGTGCCATGGCCGCAGTAACGTTGCGAGGTGCCTTGAATACATGGCGATCGCAGAAGTGAAGTGTCGGTCTCCGTGAAGCTCGATCTTGGACGGTGGTTTCAAAAAGGGATTTAGGAGAGCATTTTCTCTGAAAACTCATATTACGTCCCAAATGTGGGTAAAAATATCATTGTAAACATGATTACAAAGGAACCATGTTCAAGCTCTTGATTGGCAGATTTGTTCAATTTGCAGCCAATCCGTAACGTGGTCTCCTCTGGGAAGGGATCAGTTTCGCCATCGGGTTTTCACACTTGAAGATTCCACCGCCACCACCATGACCGAAGCCAAAGTCCCGGTGTCTCGAAGGCCTCGCCCTGCTAACGATTCTGGCGCGCGTCGACGCTGATCTGTGGAGAAGCGAGCTCAATCATATCTGGGGCGAAGACTCGTGGTCCGGTGACAAGACGCGCGCGTGGGTCTACGGCGAACTGACCAAACTCACGAGTGGCCCACAGGCCGAGGTATTCACGGTCGGCGTCGCCGTGACTGTGAGCAAGTGAGATCATCTCCAATTGGCGACGACTCAGTGTCTCAGCGTCGAGTCATTCAGTGCCGATATGCTGCGTGTGCTCAAGGTGCTGCATGTCAAGGTCTCACTGGACGACGAGCCCATCCGGATCCCTATCAAGCACTTGATGGAATACGAGGGTGAAAAGGAAGACGTCGCGCATGCGTTGCAGGGAATCCTCGAGCGCAAGCAGAGTGAGCGTACGAAAAACATCACGAACGTTCGCTTCGAGATCGCCTGCATCAGCCAAACTGACACGAATCCGGACGTGTCGGAGCTGGAACTCATGCTCCAGTTACGAGCCATGGGCGTGCGCCTGGATGGACTTCCACCGCTGGCCGACTCGTGTACCTCCCTGGACGACGCCGTGTGGCTCACGACTGCACTGCGTGATTTGCTGCTACAGTCACCAGCGGAGGTTGGTTACTTGAAGGGGCAGATCGTCGCTCGCACGCTGTTGAGCGGACACGCTCGTCACAACGTCAAGAAGCTGTCGCTCAGTGTGGAGAACTTCCGTGAAGAGCTTCTCGACGATATTGTGAACTCGTTGGGGCTGGATTGACAGCCTCCGAGCCGACGGTGTGGATCACAGCAACTCGCTTCCACATGCAACCGATCAAAGGAGCTAAGCGCCGCAAGAGCAAGGGTGACGTCGTATATGAGAGTCCACGCCCCCTCAAACTGCAAACAAAGCGCGTGCATTTCCAGTCCAATGAACGACAGTGGTGCAGCGTGACGTTGCCAGGCCGTGGAGAGGCCTGGGTCGAGCAACACGACGTTCTGGCGAGCACCAAGATCACGCCTACACCAGTAAGACCGTCAAACTTTGAAACGATCGAGATCACGTCCATGTCCGACGCGTCGATGTGGAGTGTTGCGTCCCTGTTGGAACGCATCGGTGGAGGAACGAGAAAGCTCCGTGTTCTGGACTACACGAGCCACGGACATGTGGATGAGTGGATTGGCGAGATCCTCACTTCGTGCACAAGCATTGACGACGTCGAGTTCTGGGAGGTCCCTCTTGGGGACCTTCAAGTGTTTGTGGACCACGCTACAGCCAACCGCTTTCCACTGCGACGCCTGGCGCTTCCATACACTGGCTTCCTTCCTCGCAAGATCGAGTCGTTCCTCGACGCGCTGAGCGATCCAAACCACCCGCTCTCGATGCATCTCCAAGAGCTCACACTTCGCCTTCGAACGGGTGTCTATGACGCGGACGATGAGTCTGAAGATGACTACGACGATGGGGATGACGATGAAGACATGCTCGATGAGGAGGAGTTTGAGGATCTGCTCGCGCCTGTGGTTCGAATGCTCGACTCGAACCGCACGCTGCGTAAGGTTGTGCTGTGCTTTCGCCTGTCAGGACACGAGGAAGAGTCCGGGAAGGAGACGATCGAGGGAATCTTCGAGCGTTTCATGGATGACGACGAGGAGCCGTGGATCCCGACGGGACCATTGGATGAAGCTTCAACGCTGGCGTTCCTGAGTGTCTTCCACAGTGAAAACGCTGTCCAGCGGAAGATCGTGGACAGCAACATCCTTGCAACGATCCTTCAGTACGCTGCGCCGTGCGCTCAACGTGAGTTCAACTTGGAGATTCGCGCAGAGGACAGCTATTGAGGAGGAAGACACGGTGAGGCATGCTGTCACCGACCAACTATTCCATCATACATGTTCACTGATCACTCGGTTTATTTTACGGCGTAGAATCTAGATACTTCTCAAGGCGTTCGTTCTTCGTCTTCGATAGCGTCGCGCCACGACGCCATTCATTCCTCGTCTCCACAAGAAACGGCATCGTTGGTTGTTGTGCTTTGACCTATCTGAGACCAAAGCAGTTTCCATCACCAATGTTCCTGACGCCCGGTCTCACGTTCCTGGGGTTCACACCAACGGCCTTATCTCGGTCACTCTCAGTCTCGGAAAACACACCCCACAAGCAACATGGAGGCGACAACGAAGGGTCTTATCGGCGAGTTTGAGGCGTTGTTTCGCGGTTACCTCGGTGACGAGCTGGCTAAAAGAAGCGAGGCTCCGAGCAAGGATGTGTCGTTTTCAAACGACCAAGACGCAGTCGTCTTGCTTCGGCCCTGGAACCAAGCACCAGCGAGCGAGTGGTGGCTCTTAGCAGCGGAGCTGCTGGCATTGCTCGCGGAGATTGATTGGGAGGTGTGGAAGGCGCATGTCAAGGAGATGTGGCCGGAGTCCGACGTCAACACGTGGCTGTCCAAGCCTCGTCGTGTGATTGTTGACGTCGCTTTTTCAGTGTACAGCAACAACATTTCACTGGCGTCACTCAGCCTATCATCATTGAAATCTGCTCAACCAAGTGAGGTTGTCCAAGCGAGAGCTTTGGCGCAGAAGATATTCGCGTTGCAGAACAAGGTCGTGAACGAAGTGCCGCTTCGGCTGACTTGTTACAACGGCCAAGACGCTCTCCGCCAGTATCGTGCGCTGATGCCACTCGTGGTCACACACGCTCAAGCCATTGGCACCGACAATGACAACAGGACGCCCATCGAAGGAGGAGATGGTTTTTACGGAGGTTTGCGCGTCTGGGAGATCCGACACAGCATGCCGCCAGAACTGGACGCCTCTGCGCTCGAGTGTTTGTGCGTGATCGCTGCGAATGGCGTCGGTGTCAACAAGCTGGGTGTGGTCCACGAAGACACTCACGACCAGTGTCCGCGGCTGCTGATGCAGTCGCTATGGCAACTGCTTGCCATTGGTGAGACGGACGAAGCCACCCGCCGCCGCGGTGCCAAGCATTTTACGGTGAATCTTGCGGCTCCGTCATCGACGAACGCCAGCATTTTCTCCGCCATTCGTGCAAGTGGATCCGTTCGCTCTGTTACGACTCAAGTCCGCGATCAAGGTCAGACGACAACGAAGCTACGGAAAGCGATTTGGCCGTGGATCGCCTACTCTCTCTTCTGTGACCTTTCCGGAGATCCTGAGCGGTTGGAGGAAGTGACATTGGACGTCGAGAGCGTCAACGGCGCCGACTTCAAGAAGATCCAAAAAGTGATGTCAGCTGCAGACGCTCTCGCTCGCGTGGTTGGTCGAGCAGCGTCGCTCGCGATGGAATCCATCTCGGCATCACGTTTCTGGCTGGCTGATCCGACGATTGAAGCTGTTGAGGGCAACACCGCGGCTCCAGTCGACTGCCCCCGTGTGTTTCAAGAGCTACCAGTGCTCAAACGATCGAAGGAGTGGACTACAGTGCTTTTTCCCGGGTGGGGCGAAGCTTGGGTCCATCGCGATGATGTTCTGGCGACTCAGCATGGCGATCGTGGACCGTTCGAAGTACAGTTGATTCCTCGAGTGACGCTGTTGTCGATGACCGACGAGTCGAAGGAGGCCGTGATGAAGCTACTTCACGTGCTCGGCCCAGGAATCCGCCAGCTCACTCTCCAAGGAAAGACTTCTCGAGCGTCATACGTTACGGCTGAATCGAACGCGGTCGTGTTTGATGGCTGGATCACCGACATCTTCAAGGCTTGTCCTAACCTGGAGAGCCTAAAGATCGGCAGTGGGCAGATCGACGACCTCCAGTTCCTTCTGGATGGATACGCGTCGGGCAAGTGCAAGCTATCATTGTTCACCGTCTTTGACAGACGCACCCAGTTGGCTCAAATGGACAAAAGCGTCCTGCGCCTCTTTGCCGCGTTGAGTGACAGACACCACCCAGCGATGCAGCATCTCCGCGAATTCCACTACAAGCAGGTGGCGGTCAAAGACCTGATGAAGAAAACGATCCAGACAGCGATGAAGACAATGCTGGAACAGAATGACGAGCTCCGAGTCTTCGAAGTGCGATTTGCAGGGCACGATAGTACCAGAGGACGGCGCGAACGGTGCGCGAAGTTGTTTGAAGAATTCGATGGCGAGACGCTCCACACGACTCTCAACATCCACCGACGACTTGCTTTTCTCAGTTGCCTACGTGGTGAAGGCGTGGGCCACACGCGAGCACGTGAGAGTTTGGACTCGGATGCACTGGCGTTGATCTTCAGACTGGCTGGCTCCTACGAGATGCGGCGAGTGTGTGTCGGACCAGACTACGGAGGGTACTAGGCTCAACGGCAACACAAGGAAATGAGTTAAAGAACTGCCAAAGTCGTCTAACAATCCGGATTAAAAGTATATTGGGTACGCGTTTACTCTTCACTATCAAGTGTCATCGTCGTTTCAAACTGACAGCGGCGGATGAAGCGAGAGGCAGCAAACTTCCAAATGAGCAGGATGGCGTCCACGTCGAGTCCTGAGCTCGCCGATTCTTCTGTGCATGCCACGCTGAGGAACGCCAACCTGTTGGCAAGTGGAAATGATTTCTCGATAGCAGCGATTGTTGACAGGTCCGACATCATCCCACTCGCTTGACCATACACATGACGCTGGTCTCGCCGTGTCAACATTTCCACTTGAATGGTCAAAAATCGAAGTCCGCGATTCTGAGCGAGCAACTCCTCCACACTGGCTACGAGTTGGAGTCCCAGCGTGACATCGAGCTTCAATGCAATCTCAACCTTTAGTAGCGAGTGAGCCAGTGGATTTGTCGGCGTCGACAGCGCTTCCAAGAAGCTCTCGCAGGCCGCAAATTCTGTCACGACCACGTTCTGGAGCTTGAGAAACTGCAGTTGCTGGCATGCGCCGGCGTTGGAAGCGTCGATAAACGGTTGAAGAGTGGTGAAGCGAACTCCATTGCCACACTCAAGCCACTTGATGTTGGGGCAGCTTGTCAGCACTCGTAAGCACCAATCGTCCATGAGAACGTCTCCAGTCTTCTGGCTAACTTGAAGTTTTTTCAGGCCTGAGCCGAACCAGCCGACAAACTGAGCGACGGCATCTCTTGCATCTGTTGTCATCGCCGTGATCTCTAATGATCTGAGCACTGACGCTCTTGGAGAACTCTCCGCCTGTCGGCTGTGAAAAGTGAGGGCGTCCTGGCGATCTACCGAGGCCAGCCCAAGCCCAGGCAGTACGACTTCATATTCGTCGTTATCTTCGTGCGGTTGGCTCATGATGGCGACTTGCAGTGGGCTTGCAGACGAAAACTGGCGTCTTTTGCCAGCGGCATCGCCCGACGGATGATCGAGCCAAAACCGCAAAGCTGTGAGTCGCTGTGGTGTTGACGCAGGCGCTTCGCTTTGTGAAAGCACCCCAAATACGAGTTGTAGCGGGTCAGGATGCGCGAGAAGCTCTCGAATGGCAGTCGTGTCAACGCTGCTCAGGTCCATGGTGATTCGCTTGATTTGATGTTTGGTGGGCTTCACGAAAAGGATAGTACCGATCCACTGCCACCAGCGTGTGCGGTGCATGGGATCTAGATCGTCTGGCTGGCCATTCATCGTGAGATTCTCAACCGACGTGGTCTCCAATAGCGCCGATAGCACAGCGGGAGACGTATCTGGTGGTACCACGGAATGATGGACAGCATACTCGATACCTTTGGACTCATTGCCGTCGAGAGGATATGTTGAAAGCAGAACGTGGAGAGGCTCAATGCAGGCAACAGGGTCTGCTCGTACATCGATCTGTGGGATAGCACCCACAGCGGTGCCGCTTTTCACAATGGAGGCCAAGTGGTCAAGACCTTCGACACAGACCGACTGGTTCCGCACACACGAGATGTTGACTCCGTGGATCACGACGCTCACCGAGCGTGAGCTGGACGCCAAGTCGCCATCACGAATGCCATCTTGCTGTGCCTTCGCTTGACGAACAAATTCACGGACAGTCTCCAGTAACGAAGCTGGGATCTGTCGATCCGACTCGTTGCGCGAAATGATCGTGAGACGAACAAGTACCTTCAGACCTTCCGTTGAAGACTGGAGGCTTGAAAACACGGAGTGAAAGTCGCTATTGTGGACGTCGGCTGGGTGTGACAGGAGAAGTGTCGGGTCCAATGCAGCCAGATCACTGACATCACTGATAGCGATGGCGATACCGAACCGAGACCCACTTCGACGCGCGCTCATGTGGAGCTCTTGCAACCAACGAGACGAGCCCGTTGACCAAATACTGGAGGTCTCAGCTACGAATCCACTCCAATCGGCTCGCGAGAATTGCTGGAGAAGCACCAGCGCCTCGGATAAACAGCGCAGCGAGCCGTTGTCAAGCGACTCTCTCGTTTGAAACCAGAGGAAAGCAGGAGACGTAGAACGACGCCAACTCACGTGGATGTCGTCGTCGTTTGGACCACGCGGTCCGAGGAATCGCCGAAGCACGCCGTGCCACGGCGCAAGTCTTAGCATCCGCGTTGTTCCTCGTCGATGAATCTGACATTTCTCAGATTCTTCAGACGCGAATGAATCAGGGTATCAGATATTTGTCAGTTGTAAAAAAGCGTTTTTTTGAATCGTCGTTGAATCGAAAATATCGAAAAAGAATCATCATCAACGCTGTCCTTACTTCAAGTACCTGCAGACGACGCTGTCCATTGTACTGTAGCAGACGCGTGGCGACGAACGAATGTGTGGGGTCGGTCAGCACAGGACAACCGGCACGACATATGCAGCACTGTTCGCGATTCACGACTTTGCAGCAGCTGAGAGCCCAGCCCAGACGACTCTCTGCTTTGCTGCAGCACACAGATGGAGGCTACATGTGTGAGGGCGAGAGAGCCGTTGCAATAGACTTGTGGTCCTAAACCAATTGAACTACCGGTGCAGTACTGTAATTGGACCTCAGTTGCATCACTTATGCGTCCCAACTGGTAACGCGAGCAGAGAGTATTGACCCGCCAACGTAAAGCGGTTGTACATCTTACGTGCATCGAAGGTGAAGGCCCCAGTAGCCAAATGGGGTGTTTTGACGGCAGTGCCGTCGAAACATTTCATCCGATCCTCAAAAATCGTGTACAGCACTGCATCGTACAGACTGGATTCGTTTGCTTTGCTTCGAGGAGTCCCAGCTGGGGCATTGGCTCTGTTATCTCTGCCTATCTGGATACAAAACCAAATGCTATAGTACATTCAAAATACGATCGAGCTGCCCTTCGTCCTATGGAGAAGGAGGAGGAGCTGCAACGAACACGACTAGATTACCTTCCGTACAGTATTGTTGTGGCTTTCGTGAGCAAACTTGCTATCCTGATTCAGGATAGCAAGTATGTTTACGGTGGCCACAACAATACTGTGTAGGATTCCTGAGACCTCTAATGGAGACCAAGTATAAATAGAGAGGGCAACTCCCCGTGCGTCTAGACACCCCCCCCCGTCCTGTTTTCGACTGGATAATCAAGATGTTCCTGCTTTGTCGAGTGCGTCTGCTTGGCGCCTTGTCACACGACCCATGTGGCTACATCTGTGACAAGCTCAAGCTGGGATTCATCATGTACTGGAGCATTTGACTGCCTTGTTTCAAAGAGCCAGAGATCTCCATCTGCCGGCGCGTTACCGCTTGACTGGTTGTCCTGCACGGTCTCTTGCGGTCCGTTGTTGCCGCGTCGCACGCTGTCTGCGGACCGGATCTTCGGCTCGTTTGATCGTCTCCATCAATCTTGATCTCCGTTAAAAGCAGCCGGTCTGAAGCAGGAGACTTGTCGGTCGCGAACGAACTGCGAGGAGGAGGACGACGAGGAGGAGCGTCATTATCGAAATATCTAAAAACAACCACCATGAACGGCGTGGTACTTTTGGACGAAGAGCAACAGCGCACACTGCGCCGCGACAGTGTGCTGTCGGGGGCTCCGTCCCACCCAGTTCCTCAGTACGCCCGAGCTGCACCACGCACAGACTTCACGTCACGTGGGTCGCCTCGCACTGACTTCCGGACACGCGGCTCTCCTCGTACGGACTTCACCTCGCGTCCATCACCTCGAACGGACTTTACTACTCGTGGCTCTCCACGCACAGACTTTACAACGCGTGGCTCGCCGCGCACGGACTTCACGACACGTGAAGAGCCTCGTACCGACTACACGACGAACCAAGGCCTGCCACGCACCAACTTCACGACCCAAACTGGAGGCGCGCGCAACCCCCGCACTGTCACGCACAACAACAGTCCTCGCACCGACTTCACGACCCGGCCAGGCACCACGTTCGTCGATGCTGCGGGTGATAGCTACCCGATTCTTCGCCGTTCAGACGTCGCGTCATCGATCGGAGGCACTGAGGCCGACAGTTCGAACCCGTCGAACCGATACGCCGGTACGAGCAGTGGCCTCAAGATTTCCGTGACGTTCATCCTCATCGGAGTGGCGCTCGGTGTCGCGCTGGGTATCGTGCTCAGTCGCTTCAAGGTCTCTGCTCTCGTGGCCCAGTGGGTCAGCCTGCCTGGTGATCTCTTCCTTCGTGCACTCAAGTGTCTCGTCGTGCCGTACGTGTTCACCTCGGTCGCCGTCGCTATCGGTGACATCGTGTTCGTGGGCAAGGTCTCCATTGTTGGAATGCAGACGGCCAAGATCTTCGTCATCTTCTGGGTCTGTACGACGACCATGGGCACATCCGTCGCGCTGTTGTTCCGCCCGTTGTTCCGACTCGACCGTACCAACACGGCGATTCCGCCCAATGCTATCGGATTCATGTGCGAGAACGGTCTCTCGGCTGTGATGGACGTCAACAGCTCTATCAGTTGCGCCGGAAATGCCACGGACTTGACCCGCGAAGGAGCTTTCATCATCACCGATGTCAATGACGTGTTCGTTAAGAACACCAAGTCGGTGATTGCGTCGCTGAACCTGAGTGACCAGCTCATGTCCATGATCACGCCTATCGTCAGCAACAACATCATCTCGTCGTTGGCTAACGCCGAGACGCTGTCCATCATCACGTTCTCCATGGTGCTCGGCTCGATCGCAGGCCGCAACTACTTCACCAAGACGCGTCGCACCAACTACCTGTACCTCGTGCTTCTGCAGCTCCGCAACACGTTCTTCCTGGCTATGGAGTGGGTCATTTGGCTCTCGCCAGTCGCTGTGATCTCCATCATCGCTGGCTCGTTCGCGACCAACCAGGATTCGCTGCGTCAGGTCGACAATGTGTACGTGTACGTGCTCGCAATGTTCGCTGCTGCCGCGCTCCAGACGCTCGTGCTATTCCCAGCAATCGTGTTCCTCATGACGCGTTGCAACCCGTACAACCACATGGCCAAGATGGTGCGTGCTTACGTGTTCGCCTTCGCGTGCTCATCCTCGCTCGCGACGGCGCCAGTGACGCTCGGTTGTATCCGTAAGGCCAAGGTGTGCTCGCAGTCGCTAGCCAACTTTGTGATTTCGATCGGCGTGACCTCCAATGTCAGTGCCGTCGGCTTCTATATTCCGATCGCCGTCGTGTTCATTGCCGAGTCTTCGGGCAACGGCGGTGAGCTCACACTGCTTCGTATCGTTGGTATCTACCTGCTAGCTCTGCTGTCTTGTGCGGGTACGCCTCCAATCCCAGCGTCCGGTTTGGCGACGATCACGACGATCTACACGACTCTCTTCGGTGTGAGTACCATGCCTGAAACGTTCTCGTACGTTATCGCCATGGACTTCTTGCTCGACCGCTTCTCGGCAGTCTGCGATGTCAACGACGACATCATGGCCCTTAAGGTCATCGCCGAAAACACGGACGAGACCGTGACGCAAGAGTACTTAGGTGAACGATACTGAGACCATCAACTAGATAAAATCAAATTACTTCTCAGAACACTGAGCATATTCTTATGGTAACCACATCTGCAGGTTAATGTGACACCGTCGAATAAATGTAGAGGCCGCGAACTGCCAAATGAGCACGATAGCATCCTCATCGAGTCTCATGCGTACTGATGTCTCTGAGGAAATCGCACTGAGTAATGCCAGCCTGTTGGTCAGTGAAACGGGTCTCTTGATTCGCGCGACCGTCGGCAACGTTCTAAACGCCGCGCTCGCTTCAGGATATGCATCGCGGTGATCGTCCCGTACCGATAACTCGATACTAAGAGACAGGACTCGAAGCCGGCAAGTCCGGGCGATCAATTCACTCAGAGAGGCAGCGAGTTGAGGACCCAGCGAGACATCAACACTGCGAAGAGCGATCTCAACTATACATTCTGCGCAAATATGTATTATCCCGACTATCTAATGTTTAATTTGTATCATATGTATATTTGTTGAAATCATTGTATCTACAAAATAATTTCTTGAGAGTATTCTGACCCATCTAATCTCTAGATATAAATATCCAGAGAATACAAGTTTAAAAAGCGCTTTTTCAATAATTACCGAAAAAGAGCACCTTGATGTGCGACGACAGAGTGGGTCGCTGGCAAACAAAGATGCAGATCGACGTGGGCGAGGTTCCTTTCGCCTTGAGACGATCGACGTCCTCTTCGGTCAAGAGGTCGTGTTCACGACACCACTGCTCCAGCAGTTGCTCCTGTGGAGGGAGTGTGGCGTGCAGATATCCGCGTTGTCACTGTGCAATTTGGAATGGGAAGCCCTCGACACTGACGTGGTTCGCTCCTTTCTTCGGGTGTTCTTAAAGCCAGGCGCAACTCAAGATACTGACGCGTTTCGAGGCGTGGAGTCGCGATCGTGTTGGCACCAGGTTTTCGAGCTCTCGGTGACTCGGCTCATCCCCTTGCGCAGTCGCTGAAGAATCTTCAGATTTACTTCGACAACCGCATGTCAGTGGAAGAATCGCAGTAAGACGAGATTCTTGCCTGTGCTGTTGCGATGCTGGCCACTAGCCGTTGGCTTGAACGCTGTGAGTTCTTTCAGTGTGGCGAACCTGCATTCGCGACGTACAAGCCGCTAATCCTCGCCCACGACAACAAGCCGGTCATCGCGCAGGAAACCCCGCTCGGACCCGCTGAGACGCTCGCGTTCTTGTCCGCCTTGACACCTCTAACTCACAGTGGAAGAATGCCGAACATAAAGGATCGATCTCCGTCGCGAGGTTCAATCTCAGCTACGAGACAACCCGATCCATCCTCGACTTCGCGGCAAAACCCCGACAACGTGTGTGCGCCGAGAATTTCGTATTGGATTAGTCGGTGAGAGTCGCGGCTGAATGCCCATGTTTGCATTGCGTTTGCTGAAGTGAGTCTACCAGAGAGCTGTCGACGTTTTGCAAGAGTACGATTGTTTGGATGAGTCTATGTGCATTTCTTTTAGGATTTCTGTACGTTTGTTGAACTTCTCAAAAGACCACTATATCCCTTTCTTGTATCCAGAAATGTTTGGATCTTGGCTCGAGTCTCTATTCTGCATCGGAAATCGAGTTCTTCCAAGACTGGACACGTCTCGAAAATGTCACGACAGAGTGCGTCGACGTCAGACGGATCCGCTTTCCACACGGCATCGTTTCCTTTTGGCTCAATCCTCAGACAGCGAATGCCGTTGCCGATGAGCCGAAGCAGCGCGACAACATGTTCTGTTGCGTCTGCTTGAATGTTGTAGAGCGTCACGTTTGGGATCGAGTGGATCTTGAATGCAAACTCTTCAGCCACTTGTTGCTCCACAATGTCGTCGCGATGCATCCATGCTTGCCCCCAACGTGGTAGCAGGACAGACACCCAGTCCTCGCTCCACCAAATCACTGGGAGGCTCTTCAGAGGCTGAAGGCTTCGCCATAACGAACTGCTGCCTCGAGCATACTGCGTAGTCGGGTCTAGTAACATGAAGCGAGATGCCGACACAGTCTCTGGAGGAACACTACATTTTTCTTGGCCGAAAAGCGCCGCAACTGGGTTGGTGGCTTCGAGAATACGCTTCACGCTGTCGACTGCAACGGAGTCGATCATGTTCGTGTCAATGCTTATGTGTTCCATGCGATTCCCACAACTCATCGACGCTCTCACGAACAAGCTGTACGCCCACCACGACCACACTCGCCGTTGCTGGTCTGCAGAAGTCGGCACCGTCTTGGTCAACTTGAACAGAGGCGAGAAGCTGACCGATCGTACGCAGTGGCTGGCTGCTATCGCCGAGAAGACTGCTTCAAAAGCCTCAGTATCCACGTTCCGTCCGAGACTCACTTGGGTGACACCCCACGAATCACTGCCCACGGAGTCAGCATCGGGAAAAAGCTGCTGTATTGCTTCGATGAACTTGACAGGATGCTGTCGTCCGAATTTCTCGGTCGGAGGTTCGAAGTGGCTGATCACAGCGCCACTGGCCGCAGCGTCTGCCACACACTGAAGACGCGAGATGTCCTTGATCGGGAGCAGATAGTCCTTCACATCAACATAACACACTCGTAGACGGACGTACTGCTTTTTGTAGCCTTGACTGTCTGCTTGAGATCCTGTGTCTCGTGATCTCAGCTCGCCCTGCCTCTTCATCACCTGGATGAGCTTGGTCGTGTGCTTGGTTCGCGCGCCACTGCGGTAGGCGACGCGGACCGGGATCTCCCTCACTGCCTCACCACGCTTCTGTAATTCACCCAAGAAGAAGTCCTGCGCCTGCTTGTGGTTGCTGGAGCTGCTTGAATCGGGGCTAGCACTCGCTATCTTCGTGTAGACGGCATCGTGCCAATCGTGCTGACTGCACGATAGGTCGACACCAACGTTGCCTGGTCTCACGTCGTGATCTTCCTCCCATTTCACAGATCGCTTTGGCCACAGCTCACCCACGTACTGCTTCCACAGATGCCAATCGAAGTACGCCAGCAGCGCCAAGAGCACCAGCCCTTCCACCAAGTCGCGGTCTATTCTGCTGTCGACCGTCGCCTGGACCCACACAAACGCATCAGGCTCGCCTGGGACAGTCACTGGGTCGCCTAGCGTGGCTTTGTTCGATAGAACTGACTCGTAGGAGCGCAGAGACGCCAGCAAATTCCTCTGCAGCTCCGTCAATCGTGCAGCAGTTGCCATTCTTCCGGTTCTTCCAGACGACTTGAGAAGACGCAAATGAACCAAGGCATCACATATCGATTTCAGCCAATCACATGGTTCCATTGGTTTACTGCCACGTCGCTAAAATGACCAACAACGAGATGGCTTCATCGGCCACTGTCCGTGTAGTGCTTGTAAAAGCTGACACTGACACGCCGCTTCACACGAGAAGCTGCCAGTCGGAAGATCAAAGAAACCGCATGGGCATCCAGGCGCTCAAGCGCCCGCCTCCGGTCGCTTGTCTTGGTGGCGCGTCGTTCGTGTGGACTCGTGACGCTCAGAAACGCGAGTCGCTGGTGGATGTTGAGCATACCGTCGACCATCTGGTCATCGAACACCTTAAACGGCAGGGTGCAACGCTCGCGGAGATTCTCGTCGTTTCGATATCCGTCGAAGCGGATGTAGAAGACTTGGAGTCTCTTGTTGTCTTCCACCATTCGCACCATCAGTGACTGCACTCGCATCACGTGCTCAATTGCGATGTGATCGTACACGAACTTCAGAAGATGCCGCGACGCGGGGTGAGATCT
>JAADXE010000829.1:0-15198 GCA_023337545.1 Pythium coloratum | reverse complement strand
GCTCTTGGTTTCTTAGCCGGTAGCTTGTCGCACGCCGTAGTTGTCGTCAGAAGGTCTCTTGGTTGCACCCATTCCCGTTGATGTCAGTTGGGAAGTGAGTGGGAGTGACTGGGGAGGGTGATGGGTGCAATAAATGTGCCAAGATGGGGTGTGCCTAATAATACGGATCAGGGTGCACCCTCCAGAGCCTTCTATAAATATAGCGTACCCTATTTTGGCAGTTCCGTCCTATTCTGGCGAGATTACTACGATAGTACCCTATTTTGGCAAAATCCCGTTTCTGACCGCCTCTCCGCGTCTTGACGCCGGGATCCCAGAAGTTGTGGAAGGTCACCCACGAAGGGAAATTGGCCACCAGGCGGCACCCGCTTTCACGCTTCCGTTGGAGCTTCCGCAACAGCCGCATGGGTCCACGACTGACCACTGCGATGACTGACGTGAACTAGTTTGGTGACGCGCTGGGAATGGACTCACCAGTGGCCATGGCTGTGTTGGTCGTTGGATTGCCGTTCATCTGTATTGAGTCTGTTGCGGTCTCAGTCTCAGTTCCTACTAAAATGGATGCAACTCACCATAGAGACTGTCTCACTACAAATTCAATTCTGCAAAAGATAATACACGGGACGTCCTTCTCATCAGACTCCTCCACTTGACGCTGTTCCTCACTCGCTATGGCTCATTCAGCAACGTTCAATTGCGGTTGATAGAACGTCTCCCTGGCCATGTGGTTGCCAGTGTCTTCCTCTAGGAGGACTGTCCGTACTAAGGCTTGGTGCTGTCGCGTCGGTCGTAGCCGCCGTATCCTTGATGCTGGACAGGGGCGCCGTACTGGAACGCGCTGGGCGAGTTCGTCGACGTGTTGTACGAAGGCTGCTGCAGCGCCTGCAGAGGCTGGCGGTAGTCCTGTGGTCCTGCATTGTTGTTGTTGATCTGCGCCGCCTGCGGGTAGTAGTTGCGCGGGTGTGGGTTGTACGGCTGCTGCGCCTTCACGGGCATGCGGATCTCCTGGTAGCCAAAGCGGCCACCACGACGCGTACACATGACGTAGCACGACAGCAGCACGAGCAGGATCTCGAAGAACGCGATCGTGAACACGAACACGGCGATCAGCAGACTCTGGTCGTTCACCCACGTGATCATGCGCGCCTCACACGCACACAGCATCGCGTGCTCGGTGATCGCGTCGCTGAGGCTGAACGTCGCGCCGGCACATTTCAGGAAATCGCTGCCGACCTGGAGATCCTTCGAGTTGATGCGGCACTTGCTCTCGACAAAGTCGGCAAACCACTCAAACCGCTCGTTGCTGCACGTGGCCGAGAGCGCCGAGCCACCGTTGAAGCTCAAGTCAACGTCGATCGCGAGTCCGCACTGGTTGTACGCGTCCTCGAAGCGGTGGTTGATCCACTTGAGCACCTTCTGGTCGCCTGACGAAAGCTGCGAGAGATCGAAGTTGTGCGCACTGGCGTTCACTAGCGTACCGTGGACGTGGTACATGAAGCCAGCGAGCGCGAACTGCGCGACGACCGAGACCAGCACGAGCGTCGCGTACGGGAACAGGAATACCTTGCTATCCCACTGCGCGCCGCAGCAGCCCAGCAGCGCGATCATGAGGATCAGCGAGCCGCACGTGATGATCGCGCCGGCGATGCCGCCGTCCGAGAACTCGTTCAGATCCGGCAGCGACAGCATGTAACCTGTGATATAATAGGAGCCACCAGTGTGAGTATCCAACGATGTCTATGGAGGCACCCATTTGGAGGAATGAAGAGCGTACCACCGAGCGTGATGAGGACGGAGCCGAGCAGCAGGAACAGCACGTTGGTGAACACGAGGATGCCGCGCGACAGCGAGCGCCACGTACTCGCGCCCATGGTGCCTGTGTAGTGCCTGCAGTTACTGTGAAGGAGGCCTGTGAATAGACCGCTTTACGTGGCGGGGATGGCGGTGGTGGTGGTGGCTGTGTATGGGCGAAGTCAGCCTTTGTGTCACGTTCTCCGCACCAGATGAAGCCGCTCGATGGTGAGTCTGGAAAAGGCCGGAATGATTGCGGGAGAGGAGAGCCTAACATCCACATACATCCACTTACTGTCAGGTTAGATGTAGGTATTGTATGGAGTCAGTAGGATACTGAACTGCACTTGATGCAACTCACTTCTATCTAACATTCAGGAACGTTCAGCCAATCAAAGAGAAGGTTGGTGTTTGAGATGCAAATTTAGGAAGGAGCTTTGACTGTGGCAGAGGAGACAACCCATCTGGACACCGTACAGTATCAGAGTCCACCTGGTTCCAGATTTCCTCATCATTACCGATACAAACAGCCCTCGGATGTGTTCCTAACTGATACTTAGTTTCAGCCAATCAGCGTTCGCATTGCAGTCGTTTTTTCGGAGGTGCTGAAATGGAAAGCCAGGAGTCGGAACGCGAGCTGAAAATGCCAGCGGACGACTCAACATGGAGCGCCGACGTCATGGTCGTAGAGGACACCAAGCAGCTCAAGCAGGCAGTCCATGATGTACGCATCGCATGCGCCGTGCTTCCGTGGTTCTAATGAGGTCTCTCACGTTAATTTCCGTGGCGTGGACGCGTAGGAAATGGAACTAATCGGCTGCGGCTTCTTCCAGCGACGCGTCGTCGCGTACGTGTGACCCCATCCACAATGCAATGCTGTATCCTACACTAACCACGTTTACATGGTTTGTGAAACTAGCATTTTAGGCTTTGGCAACGTCGCGGACGCCGTCGAGATCCTCGCGATCGGCTACATTCTCACTGTGTACGAAGACACCGAAGGCAAGATCTCAGCGTGGGAATCCAGTACGTAACTCTGCCATTTTCCACTCACCATACAACTACAATGACTGACACTGCTCTCTAGGCTTCTTGACGGCTGCTGTGTTTGCTGGTATGCTCGGCGGTGGGTTCTTCGGTGGTATTCTGGGTGATATCTACGGCCGCAAGCCCGTGCTGCTCGTGAACCTCGCGATCAACGCCGTCTCAGCCTTCCTCTCGGCCTTTTCGACGTCCATCTACTGGCTAATCTTCTTCCGTACGCTCGCTGGTCTTGGAGTGGGCGGCGTCGGCTCGACGCTGTTCGCCTTGTGTCTGGAACACATCCCCGTGTCAGCGCGAGGCCGCTACGTGACGATCCTCTGCTCGTTCTGGATGGTCGGCTCCATCCTCACGGCCGGCACGGCGTGGATCATGCTGGGCAACGACACGAATGGCAACCGCATCCTCGATATCTCGTGGCGGTGGTTCGCTGGTGTCGTCGGACTGCCGTCGCTGATCTGCTTCCTGTTCACGTCGTGGTATATTCCCGAGAGTCCGCACTTTCTCGCGAGCCAGGGCAAAATCCAGTCCGTGAACGAAGTCATCCAGTTCATCCACGACACCAACGACAGTCCCAGGCGTCTGGAGCTCAAGTTTGCGGAACACGAAAAAGAGGATGGACTCTCCAAGCCCAAGCCTGGCAAAAACCCCTCGGCTGCTCCTACTACCGTACCAGCATCCAGTCGTGGCAACGTTGCCCGTGCAGTGTTCGATGCTGACCGCATGAAGGGCATCGCGAGGCTCTTCCATCAGCCATACATGGTGGGCACAGTGCTGCTCATGCTGTGCTCGTACTGCCTGAGCTTCGGCTCGTACGGACTGTCGACGTGGATCACCAAGCTTTTCCAAAGCGTCGGTCTCCACAACCCGTTTGCCAACGCGTTCATCTATGCCGGTGCTAATCTACCGGGCAACCTTGCGAGTATCTACCTTGTGGACATGGTCGGCCGCAAGCAGCTCCTGTCGGGGACGTTCTTCGCGTCGGCGACGTGTGCACTGCTCTTCGCGTTCGAAGTCGAAGGATCCGCGACCGTCATCGTGCTGGTCTCGTGTCTCTTCAACGCCTGCACGACGACTGCCTGGAATGCGGTACGTACAGCACCCACATCCCATTAACCTCGACGCATTTGTATGGGTAACTGACTCATTCACTGCAACAGTTCGGCGTTCTGTCCGCGGAGACTTTTCCTCTTGAAGTCCGAACGACGGGCCTTTCGCTGGTCAACTGCTCGAACCGAATCGGTGCGATCTGCGCGCAGTTCGTGAACGGCTTCCTCATGGGCGAGAAGCCCCACGTCGTCGCGCTGCTGCTCGTCGTGTCGAGTGTGATGGTCACGGGCGGAACCCTCGCACGCGCTGTGAAGAACCCAGAGGAAAGCGACCTCTTGCAGCGTCGCGCGTCGATCCAGGAAGGTCGCAAGCGCAGCAAAGACGATGACAAGCAGCTGGAACTGGCCAGTCGCTCGTCCACACAGACCGCACTTTCAAGTGAATACGGCGACGACGACGGTGACCTCGCAGACGAAGAGGAAGGGCTCTGGAGCGAGACCCAGCGGCTACGCCCCGTGCACGTCGACCGGTCCAACGAGTAAGTGAGACCGTGGTTGTGTATCCATGTTGATTCAAAAATGGATGATGTATCAGATATCAACGGTATTCTCACACGTCGCATGTTTTGCATCTCAACGAAGAGCTCACATGATTTTGGTGGCAGCAGCCTCCAAAAATCTCTCTGAGAAATCCAGTTCGCCTGTGGCTAAGAAAGCCACGGTGGCTTCCTTCCAATGGAAACAAAAAATGAATGCAAGGGATACAGTGGCGTTGCTTGGTTGTTGTGAGATATATTACGATGATGAGGCTGTTCATTAGTAGCCAGCCTCTGAGATGCCTTTCTCCTCTTTCACATCCTTCTATCCTTCTCATTTCTGAAAACTAGTCTCACATAGTAAAGCTCACCTCGCCATGCTGTGGGGCGACGTGGAGCTGACGCTGCCATGTGCATCACCAGCCAAGCGTGAGCGTTCTTCGTTCTCGATCGCATGGGCGTCGTCATCATCGGAGACCGACAGCAGCGGCGATGGTGAGCTGCTCGATGGCGAGGGCCGCCGATCGCCGCGGGAGGACCTACGAAGACACTTGCACCGAACGACGCTCCACGCGGATGACGCGGGCAGCGGCCCCCGCAAAGCCAAGGCCACACGATCCACGGCTTTGACTTCTTCTGGAGCATCCCAGTCACCACCACCCCGTACGAACGGAAGTGAGACCACCAAGCAGCAGAAGCAGCAGCCATTTCCAGACTCGATGCGGACGCCCGTGATCGACGCCGCTGAGCACAGTACTGAGGTCGTGCGGCGCGAGGCGCTCAAGGCGGCGCACAGCCACCCGTCCAAGCTCAGGAACGTGCGGCTTCTGGAGACCAAGAGCGGCGTGTCCATCTACCACTACCGCAGGCGTCGCGCCACAAAAGCGGCACGTTACGACCACCAAAAGGAAGAGCCGTCGCTGCGTGTGTTGGCCGTCACGCAACTCCACTCGTCGCTGAATGAGATCGTGGACCTCATCGGTCCCAAAAGCAAGCTGAGCTTCCCAATGCTGAACCCGGGCGTCGCTGACTACAAGACGCTGTGTGTTCTGATCGACGAGCCGGCCCACTACGTCGCTGTCAAGTCCATGGCCATGGACAGCCAGTGGCAGTCGCCACACACTACTCGCCTGAGAACCTTCACTGTGATTGAGTCTCAGCAGGCTTTTCAGACCGACGACGGACGCCGAGGCTGGGCTGTGAGCTTCCACTCGCTGTACTGGAGTAGCTGTCTGCAGCCGCCGCTTGGCGCTGTGCGTGGCAGCGTGTACAACACAGGCCTGGTCGCCCTGGAGACAGAGAAGAACTCGCAACTGGTGGACCTCTTCACAGTCGCAGAGTTCAATCTGAAGGGCCAAGCCAGTGCGCGCGTCAACTTCCTCGCGGCTCGAGACCGAGTCTTCGACACGCTGCTGCTCTTGAATGGCACGCTGGAGCAGCGAGCCGCCAACGAGTTGTCGCTGCTTCACACCACGGATTTCAATGAGATACAGCGGCTCACGACGCCCGCAGAGGCGTGCAGTCAATGCTCGCAGCTTGGCGCGTCGCCGATGCATCGCTGTCGCAAGTGCTGCGTCGCGGTGTGTGGTGGTTGCTCGACGATGTTGCGGCGTGGGAAGAAAGAGATGCGGCTGTGCTTTGACTGCTGGGCTGAGACCACGCTCCAGTTCTGAGTGGATTGGCGACAAAATTTGGGAATTTATGTGAGACCCTCGAGTGAAATTGAAGCTTGTGAGGCTTATAAATCACGCAGAACGTCCTGGGCGTCGTGGATAAGTCGATGGTCGCTGCCGTAGGCACAGCTGAGACTACACAACGCATAGTGAAAGAGTCCGTCAGTAAAAGTAAAATAGAATAGAACGAAACCATTCACGCTAGTCGACTTACATTGCCAGCGCCTGGCGGATGTAGCTCTTCGCGTCTTCATTTCGCTGAAGCTGCAAGCTGAGCTTGGCCAGTTGAAAGTACAAAAGACCACGGGACGGTAGCGGCCACTCGGGAAGGATCCACTCGGTCGCGAGACGTTCACGATCCAGGAATTCCAACGCCAATTTCGTCAAATCCAGCGAGAGATGCTGCGCATTGTCGATTAGGAAGTTGCCGATGGATCGCGCCGTGGACGCGTACAGCGTGCTGCGTGGATGGCACTTGGCTGTGAGCTCGACAGTCTTCCACAACTCGTGCTTTACCACCCAGGCCTTGGCTGGATCCTGTGGGTCCAGTCGTTCTTGCAACGTGATTTCCTTCAATGCACCGTCGATTCTTCGCGCGTCAGCAGCTCCTCCACACGCCTGGCACACGGCCTGCTCGCCTCGTAGAACCACGACACTGTCGTTGCTCTTGCACGAGGAGTTCTCACACACAAAGCCATCCAGCAGCCAGTCTTCGACTCTTTGTTCCTCTGCCGCTTGACACCGCACGCAGTCACACTGGAAAAAGTACGACGACTCGAGACTCGTCTGTCGCTTGCGAGTCGACTGCAACAGCTCAACGTACGAGATCGTGAGCTCTTCGCCTTGCTGCACTGGTCGAATCACGTGGATCTTCAGAGTCTGAGGCGTCGCGAAGCTCACAACGCAGTTCGGTGCACATGAATGGTTCAGCATCGTGGCCTGCGGGAACATTCCGATGCCTGTGGGCGCGTTCACGTCGTCACAGATCGTGAACGCGTTGCAGTTGACGCGGCAGAACAGCAGCACGATCTCACGCTCGTATTTTGCCTGTAAAGCTTCGAAGTCGAGTCCTGAGACGTTGAGTTTCGACCGCGACACGATCAACAGCACGAGCTGCGCCATCTCCTCAAACTCCTTCAGCTTCGCAGGCGTATGATCATCTATAGCGTAGATACATGAGTCTGTTAGTTATCGACAAATACTAGAGATAAGACCAACAGTAGTGAGAAAGTACGCACCGTAATGGTGCCTTAACGCGAGGAGCTCCTGGTCCTGCGGCTTCGGTTTCTGGCTCAGAAAGAGTCTACTCGCCAGGCGCGCGACTAACAGCACTGACTGAGACGCGCGCCCGTGTGGGATTGACTTCCAGGCCGCGCATTCGCTTCCGTGGGCGCCGCTTGTCCAGTCCTGTTGCTGGCAATTGCGTGAACAGTATCGCACTTGCTGGCAGCCTCCGCAGCATTTGAGAGACGAAGACAACGTGAAGCACCAGTTACAGGCCGATAGAGATATCGCAGTATAGGCAGACGTCTTCAGCAGCAGCGTTCCGGCCGATAGTGCTCGTGCAGCGAGCGCAAGGCGGCCCTTATGATCGTCATTTTCGACCAGATACGAGTTGCTGGCCATGGTTGGGCTGATGACCAGGCGAATCCAGTGTCACTATTGGGTGAATCTCCGATTACCCACTTCAATGACTAGAGCATAATCATAATTTATGACCACTTCGCGTATAAAAATGTAGATTCTGACTTGAATTATACGTGTATCCATATCTATTTTCGCAGAAAAGAGCCGGTCCAGTGCCAGCAGCTCCCAATTGTCTGTTCGAGAGTCACTGAGGCCGTGGCGGTCTAATCACTATCGGCAGACTGATGATGCTTGGCGCCTGCGAGCGCGTGATGATGGAAGGTCCACCACCACGCTGCGATAGTGTGGTCATACAGTTTGTACAGCACTCGATTATACTATCATCCACCATCCTATCCTCACCTAAAGGCGCCGCTGTAGCATTGCATTAGTTCTCTGTCATCGATTGTATCCACAGCGCCCGCCCTTGAACCGACTGCCGCCTGACCTGACCTTGCGAGTCGCAGAGCACCGCGGTCGTGTGGTGCTTGTGTGACGCGGTCTGATTGCTACGTGGCTGCTCGCAGGGACAGATACAGGGGACCGTTCACTTGCCACTGGATTTATTCGGCTGGCCTGGTCACTGCAACGCCGTCCACAGCGTTACGCACACTTGATTCCTAGCGTTTGCAACAGTGTTGACGCCTGATCGACGAAGCGAACACATGAAGTTATCTCCTTCATGTAGATGCGCAGGAAGCGTGCCGCGCTCTCTTTCTCTCTCTTTTCTCTCTACAAATCGAGACCGAAATTTTCAAAGCGCTGGATGTACAGTAAATGGGAGAAGTGTGCAAGTCGCTGTTCGTTGTCTGCCAGGCTGCCTGCCTGCCTGCCAACCTTTGTGGCGTGACCACGACCCGCGACGGAAATGCCGTCCCGCAGCGGGTACACTGCCCGCTTTCCTTCTCACATATCACGCGCAGACGCGACTTGTGCACAGGCCACGAACAGAGGAATGAGGAATATTGGCTCGTTATTTCGCCGTAGAAAGTTGCAATCGCAAACCCCCTTTTGTCAGCCAGGGACTGTACAGTATATTCAAGCACAGCAGTTCCTTCCGTCCGTCTGCTGTGCCTCGTCACTCGAAAATCATGTGCAGGGGGGAGTGAATTTCTTGATGTCTCATTTTGCCAGCAAGCAGCTTTGTGCCAAGCTCTGTGCTATGCCACGCTGCATGTTCCCCCCCTGCGAAACTTGTGATAGAGAACCGGAGACATTGAGGTTTCCACCCGGCTGCCAGGGCTTTGCACTTGGTTGCGGCAAGGACATGCCACGACGAAACACGCCACGTCGACCCCGCAGTCAAAGAGTGAATGAGAATACCCGTGCTGTACAGTAAAATATGTATTCCTCAGTGGCTTACAGTTAATGAGGAGCGCACTCATCCAACTCTCCCCTTCCACATTCGGCTGCAGGAAATGGCGGATGCACATTACATGCCTCGGATCTTGCCCATCACGCCTGATTCGCCACTCATTGGTAACGCTCCTCAGGCATGCCCACAAAGCAGAGACTCGAGCCAACTGCGTTCATATCGCCCATCGCAATGTCCACGCAGCTTTGCATGCGCGTTCGAGGCGACACAGCGGAGCGTCCACAGCAAGGGTTGCCAACGGATACCGTGGGGTCGACCGGGACGATTTGCCCTCATGTGTCGCGCAAGTGACCACCCCCGTCCCCGTCCACAACCTATCGGCACGGGAAGCAGCGATCCGAGACCCTGCATGGATAGGCCCCTCTCCCTTTGTGACGCTCTCGCTCTCTGGTCACATTGCAGTAGCCAGCCACCCGTCCGCACGGCACAGGTCAGGGGACGAGCACAGCAGCTTGGAGGTGTGTCCTCAGCCTAGTTTTCTTCCATGAAGCGCACGCGCAAGGCACGAGACGGAGCGCGACAGGAAACTTCAGCAGCATCCTCAACCACAGCCATCGCTGCATCTGCCAGTGTTCAATCCGCTGTGTCAAGTGAGCACGAGAGCCACACTCGCAGAAGCAGCAGCACCACCACAACCCCCCCCAGCAGCACCACCACCACTTCCGGTAAGCGTAAGCGAAGCCGCTCGCAGATGACGACTGCGACTCCACGAGAAAGACTAGAGGAACTTGACAGCGTGGCTGCCGCGACCATCACCAAGAGACGACGAGCCATGGAATTCCCAATGCGTCCGAGCCTAGAAAGCCACAGCCACAGCAACAGTGACGAAGACGTCGACATGGGCCGCAACGACGGAGCGCCTCCACCTCCTCCATACCCCGTGCCAGTGGAGCTAGTGTGCCGCTACCCAAACAAGCCATGCCCACAGCCACGAGCCACGAAGAAGCACGGAGAACTTCACAGCTACTGTGCGTACCACCGGTTGAAAGCCCAGGAATACCAGCGTACCCTGGAGCGCAAGAAGCGCGAGAAACGCCTACAGGAACAGCGCAGCCCCAGCACGCTCATCGCCGCTACCACCATCTCCAGTGAGCCTGCCGTCGTCATGGCAGCTCCACTTTTTGCCAACGACGTGCCAAGTTCGCTGCCCACGGCATATCGCCAGTCGCCACCGCCCCAAGTATCTTCCCCACCAGCGGGACGCACGGGAAACCGGTCCAGAACCAGGAGCTCTCCGCCCCGCTCATCCACCGTCATGTACGCCGGACGCCAGACCCCCGAACCGACAGCTCACAGTATGAACCAGCAAGCGACGACCCACCCCGCCAACCTGGAGCCTTACCACCACCCAGTCACTCTCCAGGAAGACGACATCCAGCTTCTCCAGGTCTTCCTCATGGACCCGACAGTCCCGCGTCCGACCGTCGCCTGGGACTTACGAGCGCAGGCAACTGGAGATCCACAGTTCAACCAGAGACGTGCATCCGCCTCAGCAACAGCTCGAGCAAGTGCCACCCACAGAAGCAGCAGTGAAGGAGACAGCTCCTACGCCGTTGATCTCGACGGATTTACGTTCACATCCGAGGCGCTTTAGTAGTCTACCATACCATCAAAATCCAATCCTAAAATATTTATCTAAACAACTCCATACCCCAATCTACGGTGACTCATTTCCTCTCGCCTTCTTGGAGCGTGTTTCCATCCATGGACAAAATAATCCGCTCACCAAGAGCTTTTGGATCATTCCGATTATCCGGTTTGTTTGCTGGAGTGGATTCACTGGATTGGATTGCTTTGGATTGGACTGGGCTGGTGAACAGAGCTGTAAAGGGCGGCAACTTGCCATGGAGGCTTGGATTAGTCAACTGGACGACCACTGGATTCTTTTCCGAGTTGTGTTCTACGCGCGAATTTTTCGCAGCGCCAAGTTGCTAGAGGGCACTTCAATTTCCAGTTCAACGTGACTGCGCCGTCTACGTCCATACGACATATGGCGTCAGACGTTACTCACATCTGTCACATTGGACGTCCTTTCGTGACAGGTGGGTGGTGTTGAAGTGCGCGCAGCTGCTTCGAGAAATGCAAGCGAGAGTGCAGAAGGCTAATTATGCATGCCCTTTTGCAAAACTAAGCTAATACGAGCAACAAACCATGCTGATAAGTCTTCTCATGAGTTAGGCTAATTAGCCTGAACTGGCCATGGGTTGAAAATGTTCACCAGTCTTTCTTGGCGGAGTGACCCTTTTTGTCTAGGTTGTGCAAGCGGCTCAGTGTCGGACCCTGCACCGAATGACAGTACAGTACGGTAGGAGCGTCAGCAGCATTGTCTGAGTCAGTGAGGCATCACTGTTCTTTTCGCCACCGAGTCGCAGCCTGCCTAATGAGCTGGTTGCTTTTTCTGAGTAGTATTGTATTGTCATCACGATTACGCCGTTGAATTCTGGTCGGTCATGCCACCACTGCCGTGACAAGTTGATTCATGGCGAAAGTGACCACCTCCAGAAAGAATCACTACGACCCGGATAGGAGGGGGGAGGGTCCTTCTGCCGTGTCAGCACGACAGTCTCCGTAGTACAGTAGTGCGGACCAGTCGTCAGAGCATCTGCCGCCGTGCCATGAGGTGAGCTCTCCAAGTCGAACGGGACTGCGCGCTGACACAGTGCACGTCACTCTTCGGGTCACTCGGCGCGTGACGTGAATCATGTGATGAAGACTGTCTGTCGATGTCTCTCGCAGCCGCCTCTTTCGCTCAAGACAACGGATTGGTCCAAATTTGCTGAAGCCAGTTGTCTTCCACCTGCAAAACTGTCATTACGGTAAGGCTTCGACGGCAGCTGGCCTGTTCAATGCATCATTTCCATGGTTGAGGTAGGCGAGAAGCAATCGCAAACTGTCTACTCAACGACCATGCGGTGCTTTATAATGGTTCGGAATGCCGTGACTATTACGACCAAGAGTAAAGTACACTACAGTCCTCAATCACCACTGGTTGCGGCGCCAGCCCCAGTTTGTGCGATGACAGAAGCATCCGATCGAAAGACAGCTAGCGAGCGACCTAGCCATAAGGCCACCTTTTGATTACATTGTCTTGCTGGCCACAAGAACCCGCTGCGTAGAGCGCGATGAAGAGGAGACGCAGTGAGTTTGGCCGCTGTGCACTCACAGCGTTTCCTTTTTATTTCTTCTTCTTTTATCTTATCGGGCAAAGGGTTGTTGCCCTAGAACATGTCTCCGTCCGTTGACAACGATTGCGTATCAGAGGACAACACTGGCGTGGAGGGTGTGGAGGATGCACATTCCCAACCCGTCGAATGTTCTTCGCACTGGACGGTATCCTATCCAATCCCAAAATCCACGGCAGCACCAGTGGCTCGGGGTGGCTCGGCTGAGAAGGTTGAAAGTTTCTAAGCCATCGACGAACGACCTTCGTCTCTCTGGACATCCAGAGCGGAGCTCTTCCATCCAGCTGGTGGGACTCGAGCCTGTGGTAACTCAACTCAACTGCACTTGCCTTCGTACAGTACGGTATGGCGTCGGGACGGCTGCCCGCGGTCAAGGCAGACTATCCAGCTTCAGTCTCACGAATCGTTGGGAACCACCGTCTGGAGACGCAGGCCGATCAATTTCGTCTAGGTTTTTGTGCCCTTCCCGACCAGATGCACCCGCCTCACACCCTGTTTTCGTACACTACTTCGGCCGTCAACTTTCATCTGCCACGAGTTTCGATCCATCCTATCGAAGCATTCAGTACTCAGTACAAAAATACTGGAGACTGGAGACAACCAGTCGGAACTTCAGGCCCAACAACTGACACCCACAACTGGAGCTGTCGCAACCATCTCCATCTCCCTACTGACGCGTGGGGGCCAATCTTCCCGAGCTCACTTTTCACTTCGCCAATTCCCACATCGGCGCCAAACCACCAACAGCAACAGCGGCAGTCAACGTCCAGCATCACACAATGTACAACTCGCCGCCATTGTCCGACTTCGCGAGTCTGCTCATCGCCGCAGCGGCTCCTCCAGCTCGCAAGCCCAGTGGACGCCGTCGCCACAAGCACAAGCCAGGGGACGAGGCGCTGTGTAAATACGCGAGCAAGGCCTGCTACAACCCTCGTGTCGTCAAGAAGACCGGTGATCTGCATCGGTACTGCGAGCACCATCGGCTGCAGGCGAACCGCAACCAGCGACGCCTAGAGCAGCGCCGGAGAGTGAAAGACCGAGGCGAGTTCTCGTCCGGAGGCGACGACGCCAGCGTGTCCACGATCTCGTACTCGTCTGACAACAGCTCGTCGGGCGCCTCGGACTCGACCGACGACGTGGTGCGACCGATCACACAGAGCAACGCCCACACAAGCGCCGTCTTCGAGCCTTTCCGATACCCTGTATCCTTACGCGATGAGGACCTCTCCAGCTTGCGATCCATTTTCGACGACAACCAGCAGCAACAGGAGACCAAAAACGGCGAACCCGAGTTCTTCTACGAGCTGTAGATCTGGGAGCAGCTACGCTACGCGTATTCGTCATTTCGGCCCTCCAGCTCGTCATTTCGGCCCTCCAGCTCGTCAACTCGTCATTCGCTAGTCTACACTATTGAGCTGCGTCGTGCGCCTCAGCGGCGGCGAATCGAATCGCTGAATGCTGAAACAGCGTCCGCAACGTGGCGCACGACCCCCCACCGTACAAGAAGCACGCTGTGTCATCCGGATAGGCGGCGAACACAAGACGCCAGGGACGAAAGACACCGTGCAGAGGCAAGCTTGAGCACCGTAGACAAGCTTTCCATCACAACCGTGGGGCCGCTCGCCGCCAGGACCAATAATTAAGCTTCCTAGTCTAGGGGTAGGAAACATACAGTACACATCACTCGAATATATCGCAGCCGACGAGCTGCCATCCTCGCATTCACGCCAGCAATGAGCATGAGGTTACGTTTATCAAACAGTGAAGCCACATCCAGTGACAATGTCCTCGCAGATCCTCCTCTACACATGCATCATGGTAAGGCAGTGGGTGGGTGAGCCGCAAAAAAGGGATCGATTAGGGAAACGCGTGTCATGTCAACCCAACAAGACAATGCGTATGGTTTCACTGCAGGCAGCGCTGTGAGCCATGCACTCGAGCCAGCAATGGCTCACCCCCACTTGCCATTTCACAGTCTCAACCCAACGGTGCCTAAAATGGCGCATGTCCTTTCGAATTTCAAAAAATAATGGCTGGACCGAACCAGTCGTCACAACACCTGCAACTTGCACCACACGGTTCAAAACCGTGTGGTGGGGTCACCGCGCAGTGCGTGATTGAAGATAATGGCCTTGACTGTCGCTCTCTCCCTACCCACCCAGCCGGAGACAGGCAAGTTGTCTGCATGGAGTGCAGAAGCACTTGCTGGAAGTACCGAAGTACTTTGGCAAATGTATGTATACTGAGCCAGTTGTCATCCACCTGGTCCGGTCTGACAGACCGTCTGCACTTCTCCGGATGGATCCTATCATAGGATGGCATCTCCTGTCACGACCAGAGGACATCCTGGCTATGGCGACGAAGACAACATTGGTTGCGCACCATGCTCTACTAAAGCAGTACTTTGATGGGTCGCATGGTCCAACCGTATCGATTGCCGCAGCAGAAGCAATCTCCTCGATGATCAAACGCTCGCGTGCAGTGCAAGCGTCTGCCTGGATGCTCGTCACACTGTCACATGTGTACTTCAAGTAGACTCGAGATACTGTATCAGTGTCGTTCGTGACTTCACAAGGCTAATACAAATGGCTCTGACCTCGCAGCAGCATGCTGATCAGGATACGGTACGTCTACGACGGGAACGACACATTCGCGACACTGAACAGTACAGTAAGCTTGAGTCCACTCTTCTGGCGATCAGCGAGCATGCCAGAAAGAGACTGTGATGCATTCCATCGTGACCTTAAAGTGGAGGAATGACTCATTGAGAAATACTGTTGCCTGGAACCGGTAGGAATTCTCTCCAACATACCTTGACCTATGCCCAAGCACTATCCCTATGCCAAGTATCGTACCAAGCCGATGGACCGCATGAGTCTAGACAATTCCTATCAAACCAAAAACCACATCCCGGGAGGGGGGGGG
>JAADXE010000828.1:0-15216 GCA_023337545.1 Pythium coloratum | reverse complement strand
TCTTTATGAGGAGTAAACACGCCGTTCAAGTAGTCCCGCATTTGGCTGCGAGTCGTTGTGTCTCGGCTTGGTAATGTGATGACATAAGTGGGCATGGTGCTGTCGTTGGTATTGAAACCTCCGCGAATCGCATCTGGCGTGTGAGCATTGATGATCTCTCTCCATGCGTGAGGGTCCACGAGCCACGCGAGCGCCAACAGCTCCATTTCTTCTACGCAGCGACGCGGCCGAGACGTCCAGTTTGGGGTGGTGCTTTTACGTGGATAGGGAAGGAGCGTGATGCGCAGGGGGTCCGTGTTGGCACTAACCTGGGGCAGCCACCGCAGACGCGGCAGCGGCAAGCTGCCTCTAGTGGTGCCTTCTTCCGCCATGGCGCTGTTGTTGTTGAGAAGGCTGTGAGAAGGAGGGATATTTTAGTGTCCATCACTCACCCAACAATCGGTGGGTTAACGTTACCATCATTCGCTTTTCTCAAAAGTATCACTTCAACGAATTCTGAAAGTATCACTTCAACGAGACATCACTGGGCAAGACCATTGATCTTCATGAATGACAGCGGCCGTGACGACGTTGACCACATATCGCTGCTATATGACTTCCGGAGCTCACGCGTCTCGACTTGCCGAGGCCAGCGGCCACGGTAGCCACCGTGGCTTGCGCTGCAAGTAGCGTGGCAACGGTAAGATCTTTTCATATTTCTCGTGATCTGGGCTACCAAACTGAAGCGGATACAGCGAGAAGCAAGGATACTCGTACCTGCTCTTCTTCGACGGAGGCTCTCGCGGAATATACGTTTCGTACCTAACAAGGAAGCCACTGTATCATGTAAATGAGTCTTTACGATGACGGTCTCCGATACCAAATCTTGTCCTTGATACTCCATCAACGATGGGCGACGCGAACGCCATGCAGTCTATGCGGCGGCTGCTGCAGCGCCTGCCCATTCTGACCGTCAGTATGGACAGCGGCGACCACGACCCCGTGCTGACTGTCAAAAGCGCGATTCCAGGACCAACACTATCGACGATAGAGTGGGCGGCAGAGTGGCGCGGTTGGGTCGAAGCGCTGGAGCTGCTCGCGGTCACGTGGCACCTGGACAAGCACGCGTGGCTGCAGCTCGTGACTGAGAAAGGCGGCAAGCCTACTCGTGGCTACAAGACGAGAGACGGCAACGTACCGACGTACGTCGTGCACTTGCCCATTACAGACGACAATGAACTCATCCGCGCGTTCTTGGACGCCGTGTTTACTCCGGTACAAGACTACGAATACAGCGAGGAGTTCCGCTTGGCGAGGGCCAATTTGTTGGCACAAGGAGAACCTGAGACCATGGGGCCGATACTCGTGGGGATCGTTCTGAGTGACGAGAGGAACAACCAACGTGAACTGATTGTGCGGTGGTACGAGACCGTACGAGACTTGCCGCTGCGCTGCTCGCTGACTGGCGTGGGGTTTCTCATTGAGATCGACTACCAGGCGATCGATGGTCTCCGCTTACAGGTCGACAGTCGCCTCGCGATCGGCCGTGCGGATCTCTGGCTGCCACACGGCGAAGCTCCGGTTACTCGTCATGAACTGAACCAGCTACTCACGTATACATTGTGCGTCAGGAGCCAAGTGGCTCAATGTGGTCTCAATATGGGCTCTTCCTGAGTCCACCGAGGCCCTTTTTTCCAAGCTCACGGATGCAGCAGAAGCCAACGCTGGAGTTCGATCGCTTGTGTTCGGTGTTTTCCGGCCACAATCGGAATACAGAAGCGCATTGCTGTGGTTGCTGTACGGTCTCTTCAGTCAGGACGCGCACCACTCGATCAGCCATTTGTTCGACCCGATATTCGGCAATTTCCGTACGGCCAACGACATCCGTTGGCTTACTGAAGTGCTTCATGCCCAGGGAGCACTGCACCTGGAGTATCTATTCGTCGATGCGTACGACCAAGACGCCGATTTGGAAGCCCCAACACACGACCAGTGGCTCATAGTCCCCATTGGATACCCAGTCCACGCGGAGCTCGTAGGCGACTCACCCGGCCACACGCTGACTTTCGAGGATCGAGTGACACGATTCCGCGTCGTGCGGGACGATCCATCTCGTCCGTTTCTCGACATCCTGGTACCAGGGTACGGTCTCTGCTGGGTCAGGCGATCGGAGACCTTGGTGATCGAGATGACGCCTCTGACTCGGTGGACGTTCAACCAGCACTCGATCCGTCCGATGGACATCGAGGTTTTGACCGTTGGGAACACAGAAATCGATAATCTTCTCGAGCTACTGGGCCTTGTCGGGGAGCCTGTCCAGTCGCTGTGCATCACGCGTCGCCTGCTGAGTGGTGTGGATCTTGGCAATCGCTTTTTGGGTACTCAGCAACTCTCAGCTCTTCTGCGTTGCTGTCCTCAACTCGAGACGCTGCGTCTTGTGAACGTGGAAGTACTCGAGATGGCCTTGCCGCAACTGTACGAGCTCCATGAGTGTAACATCAACAAGATCGAGCTATCCGGTCTAAGTGCAGTGCAGCGAGGGCCAACGAGGGCCATGATATTCGCGCTCGCGGACCAGACCCTACGAATCTCACGCGCGCTTCAAGAGCTTTGGCTGTTCAGCGTCGTCGACCACGCGGGCTTGTCACTGGGGCAAGATGCAATCACCAATGTGTTTGTTTGAGTTTGCCGCCGAGTGTAAGACTCGTGTGGTCACCGTCACGACATTGTCGACCGATCGACAGTATCTGGAATTGAACAAACGAAGACGCACAGCTGAGTTATAGAATCGAAGTTGCGATCTCTTGTGTCTTGCACTAGTAGTAGGGTGTCGTTACGGAGACCTTGCGCGTTTCGCACTCGGCCGCGAAGTCAAACACAACAGATAATACATCCTGGCTTAGCATGTGGCGCATCTCCAAAACACTGAGCAGTGCATGCTTGGCTCTCAGCGGCATCGGTGACTTCTGCGCGTGGATCTTTGTTTCGCGCAGCGTACGGAAACGTGACGTATATCGAGCGAGATGCCTCTGCGAAACGTGGATATGTACGGAACGCAAACATCGGTTGGCTTCCAGCATCGCAAACACAGCCAGAACTAGTGTGTCGTCGTCTTCTTGATCACCAGCGGCATCGTTGTTTCTTGTCAAATCAAGTGACAACGACTCGAGAGTGCGAGAGATCCGCAGCGTAGACGATCCGAGGGCTTCCACAAACGTCAGCAGACTCGACTTATCGCCGAACACACGGTCCAAGAGGTCCAATGACTTGATACCACACACGTCGAGTTTGTATAGGCCCACGAGCGCGTCAGCGTTGGCTACGGGCACGGCTTCGAGGCTCAGCGTTTCCAGTTGTGGACAAATAGTGACGAGCTGATGCAGGAAATCCACACCAAGGGATCCGAGTGCCTGAATAACTATCGTTGTGTCTCGTGTGAGACGTTGTGTCTTCACGGGTAGGCCCACCAGACCCAGAAAGGCAAGCAGGCGGCTCAATTCCGTCTCGCTGACATCCAAAAGCCCGAACGCCATCGACTGGATCGAGTGCTGGTCCAAAATCCACGGCGTGAGAAGTTCCGTCTCAACCACCACAGTCTCCGAACGTCTAATTCGGCAGTGTCCGTATCCTGGGACAAGGATATCGAGGCAATCAAGCGTTGGATCGTCACGGAATACGCGGAATCTCGTCACGCGGTCATCGAAGACCAACTGGTACTCTGGTGAGTTTTCTCCGGCGTGGATGCGTATCGGGTATCCACACGGAACGATCGCCCACTGATCTTCGAATGGCCCTTCGCTCACTACGTGATCATCGAAAGCGTCGACGAGGAAGAGCTCCGGGCGAGGGGCTCGGTGTGTTTGCAGTACTTCCAAGAACCAAAGCATGTCTCCGAGGAATGGGATGCACTGGCCGAGCAAAGGGAATTCAATCTTGTGAATCGAGTGACACGCCTCCTGGCTGAAGAGACCGTAGAACCACCATAGCAGTGCGCTGCGACGCTTAGCCACCGAGTTTCCAAACTGGAAGTTGTCGATTCTCAACGCGACGGCGCTCAATCCTCCGGTCCCGGTCGCCTTCGGAGCCGCTCTTCCGATCAATTTCGAGAAGAATGCTTCCATCACCCAACGCCTCCGGCCCAAGTGGCGTACACGCAGTCGCTTGGCGCCGTATTCTCCAAGCAAATCCGTAAAGAGCTGGTTCGTTGCGTGCGGGGTCAAGGCGTCTTTTGTGCCCAGCAGTCCGATCAGGGCGTTTCCTACCACGAGGCCACTGTGGACTTGAGCGTGGATTCTTGCGATTGTTCGTTGTGTGATCGTGGTAGGATCAAATTGGCCGAGACCAGCAAGCTTGCAACGCATTGGGCGGTCACGTGTTGCTTCGAACCAGTCCAACATCGTGGCGTGGAGGTTCTCGGGATGTGATCGATAAACGAGTTCCACTGTGATCTGCAGGTTTTCAGCGGCTCCGAGAACGCTCTCACGCGTCTCTTGAGCTATCAATCTGGCCTTGGCTTGACGAAATTCTTCGCTGCGTTCGGTGTTGTCGATAGCAGCAAACACGGCTTGCAAGAAGCTCCGCATTTGCTCATGAGTCGTTCCGTCCGGTCTTGGCAGCTGGATCAAATACGTGGGCATGGTGCTGTCGTTGGTTCTGAGACCACCGCGGATGGAGTCCGGATTCTGTGCGTCCACTAGCTTTCTCCATGCGTGAGGATCCACGAGCCACGCGAGCGCCAGCAGCTCCATATCCTCCACGCATCGACGCCACAGACCCATGGGATCCGCGGCACTCGGGTGCAGCTCACGTCCACTGGGCTGGAGCGTGACGCGCGGGAGATCCATGTCGACGGCGAGCCGGGAAAGCCACCGCAGCCGCGGCAGCACCAAGCTTCTGGCAGCGCCTTCTTCTGCCATACGCTGGAAATTGTTGAGAAGGCTGTGAGAGGAGAGTTCATTGGCGTCCATCACTCACCCAACAATCAGTGGGTGGGTTACCATCATTCGCATTTCTGAAAGTCTCACTTCAACGAATTCGGATTTGATTGAAGACACATCCCCAGGCAAGAGCGCTGATCTTCATGAACGACAGTATCCCTGACGGCATCAGCATGTTCTCTCTGCTGTTGTAGTTGTCGCTGAGTCAATTAAGCCTCTCACACTTTTCCGCGACCCTTGTCTGGACGTTTGGAGGGTGATCTGAGGTTAGCCATGGGATCCTGCGGACTTCTCTGGCGTGATCGTCTATGTTAAGCTCACTGAGCATCCAACCTCGAGTCAACGAACGTTGGTAGTAAGCATTTGAGTCCACAAGGAAGTTCAGCAGTCGCTCCAATGAAGCGAGATCACGCGTTGCCGCTGACAGATCTAGGCACGGTGCGGCCGCAGAGTCGAGGCGGCGCTACGAGTCCGTCCAACAAGCGCAAGTCACCGACTCACCAAGCAAGAGGCACGACGCGCATCAACCAGATCGTCGTCAATGCAACGGCCGGCACATCGTACACTGCCCGCGAAGAAGACCAAACTGAAGCAGTCGGCAACGAGACAAACCCGATATCGTCGACCAAAGGCTCGAAACCCAATGCTGGCACTCTAAAACGAAGTCATACTGCCCCGGGAGGGCTCAAGCGGCTACGAAACAACGACGCCGTCAAGAACCTCGGTAGTTCTGCGTCGAGTGAGCCCATCACTGCATCCAATGCTGCTGTAGCTCGTCCGGTTTCCGTTCAGAGGTCCAGAGCTCAGTCGCCACCATCTCATCTGCCTCGAATACGTGCCGCCGCTGGCAACGACGGAGGGAAAGATACGACTGGAAGTAAAGCAACTCTGTCAGCAAAACCCAGTGAAGGCAACCGTCCTTTTGGCGAGATGATTGAAAGTGAAGACGTCTCGAAGTTGTGTTCTCGACTCGGTATGACCCGCAAGGACGTGTGGTGTCTGCGCAAGGAGTTCAACGACGAGGACACCGACAACACGTACGTGCTTACACTATCACGGCTTGATCAGCGTGTATAAATCAAATGGTTGATGTTATTATTGATGGTCTCCGATAAACAGCAACACAATCACATTCACGAGCTTCTTCTACATCGTCCACGAAGAGAAACGCGCGCTGACGAAGAGCATTCTCCGTCTCGCAGGGCCCTCATCTCCTACACAAACGCGGCTTACATTCGACGAGTTCATGCGCTGCGTCGTGACATTCGCGTCGTTCAGTGAGCCAGAGCTACTTCAATTCTTCTTCCAAGTGTACTCGGACAACACGGCAACCAAGCCACGTTGGCACTCGCAAAGGTCTATGGTCGAAAGCGACCTGATGAAGTTGGGCGAAGACTTGCAAGTGCTGAAAAGCGCATTCGCCGGCAACGTTCGTCAAGCCACGAGTGAAGTCGCTGTCGGCACGTCGCTCGAAGGAAACTGGACGTTTCAAGAGTTTGAACGCTTCTCGAGGCTTCATCAGGTCGCGTTTTACCCGCTTTTCCAGATCCAACGCAACGTGCGTCGTGCTGCTGACCTTGGTGAAGCGTACTGGATCCAAAAGACCAGTGACAAGGCTCTCGTCCAGCAACTAGTTTTGTACATGCGCCAGAACCACGGAATCCTGCCACCACTGCCACTCAAAGACCGCATCTGGCGATTTGTTTTGCAGCGGCAGACCACTCAAACGCGTGTGCGTGAGCTTGCTAAGAAGCTGTACACTGGATGATGATCAAGAAAGGATTCATTGATATGCAGCAAAGTGAGTTGAGAACTACAGTAGCTAAGAGCACAGTCAATGATGCGCTACGCATTCGTCGATCACAGCGCGAACTTTGTCCAAATCGATTACGATGTTGTCGTCCACATGAGGTGAAAGTGTGGCTGGGATCTGGGAGCCTACGTACACGGCTTCGAGTGGAAACACGAGTGGCGGCGGAGGTTGAACGCTGACGTCAGCTCCAAACTCGGCGCGTTGCGTGGCGCAACCTCGAGCGTGAAGAATGGCCAGGCGACGCTGGTTGTGGAAGATCTTGATTCCAATTGCGACTTGAACCGTCGTGTTTGGTCGCATCCAACGCATGAACTTGGCTGCCAGAAGAGCTCGCGAATCGTTCTTGAACGCGACTTCGAGGACGAGTGTGGGCCAGTCAAGTCCCGCAGGCGTGAAGCTTTGGTTCGGTTCCTGTTCTCGGTCGCCCACGTCGACAGTCACAGCACCCGTTAAGTAAGGTGTCGAAGGTATCAACACCTCCCCAGCTGACGCATGATGCGTGTGATGATCCAACCTGCCGTGTTCGCGTGAGTCCGAGACGCTAAACTGTAGACGACCACGCGGCCAGCGTCACATGCAGTCGGCTCATACGCCCATCGTCGCAGCTCGCCCTCGTGTCGGTCCAGCCACTCGCGGAAGTCAGCACGAGAAATCGACTCGAACACGACCACCGCACCCCACGACGGCTCACCATCATCATCTCTCCGTGGAGCGTCCGCATATGCTGCGTTGTTCATCTTGCGCAGTGCCGCCCGAACCTTCTCGACATCCATTTCGGATCGTAAAAGGATTCCTTTGTGGGGTTGACGGGCCTGGGACGAAGATAGTGGTCAAATCACTCAACTGTGGCCTTCTCCATCGCCGTATCGCCGATCACTCGCCGTTGCGCGAGCTCAAAGCCGTAGATTTCGGACGCTCGCTTGCGAATATCCATGACTTCGTCGTCGACTATGCTCCACAGTCGCTGGCCGAGTGACAGATCCGGGATCGCGCCGTAGTTGCGGCGCATGTGGCTCACCAATTCTTGAATCTTGAGTTTCCGTGCCGCCAAATTCGACCATTTGCTTTCGCCCAACGTCGCTTTGCGCACGTTTTTCTGGAAGTTGAATAGCGGGAAAAACGCCACGGGAAACAACTTCGCAAACTTCATGAACTCGCCGAGATCCACGAGTCCGTCGTCATTCACGTACGCGCCACCGCCTTTGCCGTCTGTGCCCCCAAGCATGCTGATAGCCATCGCCACGTTCTTGGGGAAAGAGAACTGCTTGCTCTGCATCTCTTTGCTCATCTTGGCGAACTCGTACTCATCCAGAGTACCGGATTTGTCATCATCGTACAAGTCGAACACGTATTGGTACACTTCCGGAGGCGTTAGCACGGCAAACGAGCACACGCAGAGCAGGAACTCGTCGAAGCTCATGAACTTTTGGTCGTAAGCCACGTTGCCGTAGCGCAGAATGCCCTTCGTGAGCGGCCGCCGGTCCTCGTTGATGATGAAAAAGAACTCGGCCTGCGTGATCTCGCCACTGTCGTCATATACAAACACACAATGAGTCAGTACGAGCCCTACGAGACGTGGGGATCCGACCAGGACACTGCGACTCACGAGTGGTACATGTCGTTCTCATCAAACTTCTTCTTCATCTTGCGGGTGTGTTTCAGCGTGAGGCCGATACTTTCACAGAACTTCTCACACCGCCGTGTCTGGATAAAGATATCGTACACGCCCTTGGCTTGGGGCTCGTCATCTCCCAGTGCTCGCTCTGTTTTGTCTGACGCCTCGTTTGCATCGTCCGGCTTCTCGATGAACGCCGTCTTGCCCGAGCCTTGCTTTCTTGGACTCCCGTTGTTCAGTGCCTTCAACTTGCCTGGGTCTGCAGCTTGTTTTGCCACCCCCGCACTCGCCGGTCGAGCCAGTGGCGCGAGCTTTGGCGCGCCCACGCCCGCCGACGCCGGCCGGGTCTTGCCTTTCGGTCCTGGTCCCTGAGCCAGCTTCTCGTTCTTCGCCATATCTTTCGCAGCATCTCCGATATCATTAAACTGGTCTTCTCCCGCCACAGCAACAGCTACCTTCGTCTTCTTTCCGGCCGTGGGCTTGTCCTTCGTCGTTGGTTTGGCTATAGGCTTGTCAATCTCGTCCTGAGGCTGATTCTTCTTGGTATTCTTCTTTTTCTCTTGGGATGATTTGGCTGAGAAGCTCCCTGATTTACTAGTCGCCTTCTGGCGCTCAACATCGACGTCCAGTTTCTCGAGCTGCTTCGGAGCAGAGTTGCGCTTGGGCGAGTCCACGGGCGGCGCCATCGTTGTCCTAGACGTCGCCTTTCTCGTCTAGTCACCTTTCTCTTCTACAGCGTCATTAGCCGCACGAACCGACACGACAATGGAGGTTCTCGAACAAGTAGCTCAGGCAGGAGACCAGACTCAATGCGCAGCTGCGTGGGTGACGTGCTGTTGAAGTAGCAGGGTCCGCCAGACAAGACGTCCAAGATGTAGCCATCTTACGAATAGCTCTTCACATGAGTTCAACTCGGGACTTGTCCCCGAACCACATTCAGCATAAGGTATTACTGTGGTTCTTCGTTAAGGTACGAATCCTTACGTGGCGGTTTGACAAGGAGCTCAAAGTTGAAGAAATTGCGAATCTGGTGAAGAGCTACGGCAAAATGCATCGACGCACAGTGCCAAACCCGGACGACAGGAGCCCCAGAGGTGTGTACACGTTGTTCTATGCGAATCTGCCTTTCAGATGAGGTTCTTTTCGTATCTTGAAGTGATCTATTTTGCTTGTTATACTGCACGATCACTAACTCGAATTTCGTCTCGTAGACTCGGTGATTCCGCAGCGATCGAGCCAAAATGGCGGCTCTGGTGGCGATCCTGGCGTCGCGATTGTGAAGGCGTTCGCTACGCGCGCGTGGCAGTCGCCCAAAGTCAAGACGGGTGTCGGGCTCTGGGCCATTGGCATGTTCTTCATGCTGCTGGCGCCTGCGCTCTACGTCGTCACGCCGGAGATGAAGCAGGAGTACGAGATGCGCATGATCAACGCTGCGAACATGCCCGAGTTCCAAGAGGCCTACGCGAACTACATGGAAGCGCAGGCGTACGCAGACGAAGCGAAGGTGTGGTTCTGGCGATTCCGTGAGCCGTACAATGCCATCGTGCCGCAACGCCAGAAGCTCGCAGACAAACACCAGCATGAGATGGAGCGATTGGACGCGATCCGCGAGCAGAAGATGAAAGACGCCAAGGCGTACGTGGGGTTGTGGTCGGACTTTGGAATGGCCGAGGTGCGCCAGCGCTTCTGGGACGCGTACGACAAGGGCAAGGTGTTTGCGCAGCAGCAGACCTTCTACCACTTGATCTTACAAGTGTTTTCCGGACGCGATGAAGAGCTCGTGAGCACGATTCTCAACTGGATCTTCGTGGCAGTGATGAACTTCACGACGGGTCTGCTCGGTGCGCTATTCTACTTCTTCTTCAGCCTCGTGTCGATGGTGTTCTCGTACCAACCCGACCCGCTGAGTGCGTTGGCGTTCATCGTGCTGGGCTTTGTGGGCGCCGCGAGTGTGATCGCGTCGTACTTATTCGCGTTGTACGGCATGGTCGCGAGCGGCGCGTACGTCGTGGGCAAGGTCATGATCCGCGACGCCATCGAGCAGGGCCACCAGCGGCAGCAGGAGCGTCTGCGTGCCCAGCAGCAGCACTATCAATAATGATGGTATGACAGCGTTTGCAAATCATGCGTTTCACGTTATGACTGTTGTTGTGGGTTTTCTGCCTTTGCCATTGATTCGCGTGGTGAGCTACAGTACAGGACTTAGAGCTTGGCCGTGACGGAGCCGTACACTGGCGTGTTCTCGTGGTCCGGCACGTCGAGCATCGGGCCCAGCAAGTGCCAACCGCCGTCCACGTGCATAGTCGTGCCCGTGGTGTAGGCCGACGCCGGCGACAAATAGTACAGCACAGCGGCCGACACTTCTTCGACGCTGCCCACGCGCTTGGCGGGCGTGACCTTGTTCGCAGCGTAGTGGAACAGCGACTCGCCGCCTTCGTAGTTGTCGGCTCCGCTCGAGAGCACGATTCCAGGCGCCACGTTGTTCACGCGGATGCCCGACGACGCCCACTCGACCGACAGCGTCTTGCTCATGTTCTCGACACCAGCACGAGCCGCGGCGCTGTGGACCATACCCGGGTACCCCTTGTCGATCACGAGGATGATGTTCACGACGCTGCCGCCGTTGTCCTTCATCCATGCGTGGTACACGGCCTTGGTCACAATGAACGTACCGTTCCTAGTAGAGACACAGAGAGAGCTACAGTCAGCGAGATGCAGAGAATGTAACCGAGGGAAGGTATCCTTACAGGTTCGTGCGCACGACGGCGTCCCAGCCCTTGAACTTGATGTCCGCCGCGTACGCACGGAACTGGCCACCAGCTATACATCAAGCACACAGCTCCAGTCAGTGCAAGTCCCCAAGACGACAGACAGGTAATGAGCCAGAGTCGTCCTACCGTTGTTGACGAGGAAGTCGATCTTCTTGTACTTGTCGAGTGTCTTCTGGACCATGGCGGCGACCTGCTCTTCGTTGCGAATATCGCACGGCACCGAATACACGAGCTCATCGACGTTCTTGCGACCGGCCTTCTTGAGTTCCCCGCGGATGACGTTCGCCGTGGCTTCAATGCGCTCCGCGTTACTGCAGGACACTAGCGGTGAGGACATTTCCAACAAAGAGCTACAGCTACACTTCTATGAAGAGGCGTACCGCGCAGCGATCACGACGGTGCATCCCAACGACGCCAGCTCATGGGCAATGCATTTGCCGATGCCTGTACCTCCGCCGGTGACCAGCGCCTACTCCATTTACGCACAAATATGTGAGCGGGATCCACTGACAAGGGCGTTGGCAGTGGGATTAGGAACGCACCACTTTTCCCTCGAAGAGGTCTGGACGGTACACGCTCGGCGCATTCTCTGCGCGCATTGGCATCTTTGTCTTGTTGGCAGTGCTTTGCTGCGGTAATGAAGCAATAATGCGAGCTGAGCTGCTCACTCAATCGTGCGGGTGCTTTCGGAATGTTGATGGCAACATTGGGTAAGAGCTCATCAGCTTCATCAACCTGTTATATTTCATGCATGTATGCAATGATGAAGGTGGAAAACCTAACTTCAAGTCAAACGTTTACGTGTCAATCCAGAAATGAATTGCCAAACAGCCAGGGATTACTATTCCAGTAGGATGACATGGCTACATACACTTCCACCCCCCGATGGATCGATCAAACAAGCTCAGCTCAGAGCTTGGACTTAGCAGACGTCACGGTTCCGTACACTGGCGTGCGCTTGTGGTCAGGGATCTCGAAGATAGGACCGATCAGGCGCCAGCCGCCGTCCACGTGGAGCGTGGTGCCGGTCGTGTACGCCGAGGCTGGAGAGAGGTAGTGCAGCACAGCGGCCGAGCATTCCTCGACGCTGCCCACACGCTTGGCGCCCGTGTACTTCTTGGAGAACTCGTGGAACAGCTTCTCACCACCTTCGTAGTTGTCCGCACCGCTCGAGAGGATGATACCCTGGATGGAGAACACGTATGGACGTTAGATAGTGGTCCGGTGAGGGCTCATAGCAGAATAGTATCGTACCGGAGCGACGTTGTTGATGCGGATGCCACATGAGGCCCACTCCACCGACAGCGTCTTGCTCATGTTCTCAATGCCCGCTCGGGCAGCAGCACTGTGCACCATCATGGGGTGGCCCTTCTCGGCCACCAAGATGATGTTGACGATGCTGCCACCGTGAGCCTTCATCCACGCGTGGTACACAGCCTTGGTCACGATGAAGGTTCCGTTCCTACATAATCCAGACTCGTTAGATTTGGTGAAGTTTGACGGCGAAATGCAATGTTTGAATACCCACAGGTTGTTGCGCACGACAGCGTCCCAGCCCTTGAGGTTGATCTTGTCCGCAGGAGCGCGGAACTGACCACCAGCTACTCAAAGCGAACTCGTTCAACACATTCGTCCACACGACAAGTAGATCGCTAGGTCAACGTACCGTTGTTGACGAGGAAATCGATCTTCTTGTACTTGTCCAGTGTCGCCTTGACAAACGCAGCGACGCTCTCCTCGCTGCGGATATCGCACGCCAACGCGAGCACCAAGTGGTCAACATTACGGCCGAGCTTCTTGCCGACATCCGCACGAATCGCAGCCGCAGTGGCCTCCACGCGCTCAACCTTGCTGCATATTTAAACGATGCTGTGAGCCACACCACACACAATAGCTTCTAGCATATCGCCATCCCACTCACCGAGCGCCAATCACCACCGCACAACCGAGCAGCACTAGCTCATGCGCAATCGCCTTGCCGATTCCCGTGCCGCCGCCCGTGACGATCGCCTGCACATCGACGGTCTCCGTTAACACTACATCCCTTCACTGCAAGAACTACTTCTACGATTCACGCACCACTTGGCCGTCAAAGAGACCTGGTCGGTAGATGCTCAACGCTCCTGGGGCTCGCATGCTTCTGTCGTTCTCGCTGTTCCTTCCCTTCTGGCGATTCCGGCGCGTTGAACTTGTGGAGCTCTTCAAGTGTTGATGTCGACATACCCATTCGATAGCATCAACAGGACAAAAGGTTACACTCCAAAACGTAACCTTCGTGTAATATGAATTGCAGCACGATTCATTTTACACCATCAAAAGCGATACTGTATCATATTTTATGAAACGAAGTCAAAAATGGAGGGGCGACAAAAGAGGAAAATGGGAAAATGGGAGCACTGCGTCGGGTGCGTGTACTGTACTGGGGGATCCTATTGCTTGCCGCCGACGGCAATGCTACTAGCGCTTGATTGCGTGATGATGGCTGTGTGGAGATCGTTTGCCAACTTCTTGGTCGATCGCTTTTGAACAGTCTGTGCGATCGTTTCCAGGATCTCGGGCAGGGCGGGGAAGTTCATGCTGTGAGAGGTCGTCAAGTTAGTATGGGATGCGAGCTCATGAAGCAGATACAGCAAACCAAAACGTACCCACTCCACGAGGCTTTGTCTTCCGCAAAGTTCAGGATCACGTAGATCGCGAACCGAACGGTGTCCTCGTTGTCGTCGTGCATCATCGTCTCCAGGGCACTGATGAGGCGATCTTGGAGAGATCGACGCAGCGTGTCGCGGTTCGAGTGGTATTGACAGTAATCCTTGAGCTGCTTCGCGGCCTCGTATCGCGTGAAGGCGTGCGAGTGGACAGAAGTGATGTCGTCCAGAAGAAGCAGCAGATCGTGCTCGCCGACAGTCAGCGAGCCTGGGAAGAGCTCGCCAGAAGACGACCAGCTCTCAAAGATGTCGAAGCTACAGAATGCAGTCCATCGTCAGCATTGAGCTTGGCAGGAAAGGAGGCTGACTGTAATAACCAACCTGAACTCAGGCAGCTGTGCGAGTTCTTGGTCGAGACTCCTGCATTCCTTGCGGATCTTGTCAACGATCTCCAGGAATTGGTAATCCGAGCCCTGATTGTGACGTCATCAAGAGTTAGTTGCTATCTTCGTCTTCACACAGCTATATGGAGACAGACGACGCACCTCTCGCAGGTTGAAGTCCACACGAATGACGTTCTTGGATGGCACGCGGTGAAGTTGGACGTTAAAGTACACTTCCTCGGCCGCGACCATGGCGAAAGCCTGGATCTGTCATAGTGGCGTCATCATTTCGTTCAAAACTCGGCCTTCTTCACCACGAATAACGGTCGGCGCGTAATCTCCACTTACGGTCCAATCAGCAAAGCACTGGTAGTCTTCCACGTAGGGACGAATAGAGGCCTTGAGCTGACGGAAGATCTCGTCGGCTTGGACGACAGACTCGAACATTGGGTTCACTTCGTGATACGCGACTTCCACGGCCTCCGGGACGGGGCCAGTCGGCTCCAAATCCGGAGATCCCTTCGCTTCAACGACAGGAGCGGGTGCCACGAAGGGACTTTCAGCGAACGTCGGTGCCTTGGTCTCGCTCTTGAGCATCATCGGGTGGTATAACTCCTCCTCCTTCATTCAGCCATTACAGTCAGTTTTCATCGCTCTTCGGCCGGAGGCGCGCGAAACGTCGTAGTTTCGGCATAAACGTGTTCAATTCGACGTACCATCGCGTCAAATCGCGTACCAACGAACGCGGTGGCGCCCATGTCTGGCGCGCGGCGGTAAGTCACCGATTCTTCGTAGACGTCAAAGTCGTGAAGGTTCTATACGACATAATCGAGGGCGAAAAACGTGATTAAGACGTCCATCGATAGCTCTCGCAGCATAGATCCTCGTGACATGTACGTACCTCGTCTAGGACGAACTCCTCGCGCTGTTTGACCTCATCAAGCCATTCATCTTCATCGTGGTCTCGTCTTGCCATCGCCAACGTTTCAAGCTGCTTCGATGCGATAGAAAAGGCCTGCACTAACCCAGGCGGTTATATAACCGCGGCCAGGGGAGAAAATTACGGGCCACAG
>JAADXE010000827.1:0-15228 GCA_023337545.1 Pythium coloratum | reverse complement strand
CCATAGAGAAGCTGCTGCGCGACGTGCTGCCGCCGGAGCTGGCGCTGCAGAAGGAGACGGTCGACTGGGTCACGGAAAGCGCCGCTGGTATTATGACTGCGTAGCGTCGTCTTCTGATGAGTAGACGCGCTAACTGGCGCGCTGCGTGTTGGCTTTTGACAGATTTCCTGCGGCTGCTGGGCGACAACGCCAACGAAGTCGCGGCCAGCGGCGCCAAGAAGGAGAAGTACCGCGTGAACGCCGACCACGTCGTGCAGGCGCTGCAGGTGCATGGGGTCCACAGGCCTGAGGAGAAGCAACGGACTGACGGACGTGTACTGCGATAGAACATGGACATGGACCAGTACCTGAGTGAAGTGCAGACCAACGGACAGGACCGGCAAGAAGCCTCGACGGTGCGTGCGTGGTGGTTGTAGATAGTGAGGGACTAGCACGAGGCCTGACTGACGATGGTGGTGATGGTGGTGTCTGTGTAACAGAGGAAAAAGCAGCGACTGGCGTCTCGCAAGGCGGCGCTGACGTCTGCGAGCCACGAGGAGCTGCTGGCTGAGCAGAACGCGCTGTTCCAAGAGGCCACGCGGAAAGCGGCGCGCCAAGGATGGTGATAACGGACTCAATGGAACGTAGCATCCCTAGTTGGATGAGCATCTACAGCCTCCATTAACGTAAGGGGTACTTTAGGGACGATACGAGGGGAACAAGCCGATGCAAGTCCTTCGAAGCACTTGGCCATTCAGACAACTGACACCTCAGCCTTGCAATGTGACACCGAGTCAAAATTATCCACTCACCATGTACAGTCTAGTCCACCATGGCCACTAGCCGCGTTGGCAACAGCTCACCCAGCCATTCAAGCGGATCTGCGCAACACTACAGTAGTGTAGGAAGCCACAGGAATCCGGAATCCTGCAAAGCAAATCAGATTCCTAGTCTCTTAGTTGAAGTCCCACAGGATGGAAGAATCCGGCAGCCCATGGAAGAAATTCCTATGATATCACGCGCCACGCCACGCGAACAGCCCAATAGAAACGGCGGATGCAGCCGAGCCCATCCCAGCAGAAGCTCAATGGCTGAGAGCCTCAACGACGCCGCCGCGGGGGCTTCTCGGCCATCTGGCGGCGGCATTCTTCCATCATCTCACACTCAGATCCTGCGTGCGGCGTGGCGTTGAAGTCGCGTGTGGCCATAAGATCGCTCTCTCCATCCCACGAACACCCGAGTGCGTCCATGGCTGCATCCTCTCACCAGTCGCCGCTCGCCACGCCCGAGTGCGGCTACAAGGGCTACGCGGAAGAGGAGATCCACGTCAATCACGAGCTGCTCAGTCTCACGCGGCTGTCGCTGCCGATCATCGTGACGTACGTGCTGGAGCTTCTGCCGGGTGTCGTGAGCGTCGCGCTCGTGGGCCGCATGGACTCGCCGCTCACCAAGGAGTACGTCGACGGCGCCGCGTTGTCCACCATGTTCTCCAACCTGTCAGGCGTGGCCGTTGGCTTCGGCCTGGCCACCGCCATGGACACGCTCTGCTCGCAAGCCCACGGCGCCGGACGCACCAAGAACATGGGTGTCTACTTCCAAAGCGGGCTCGTGGTCATGGCCGTCGCGATGCTGCCCGTGGCTCTCGCCAACTGGTACACGGAGGACTTCCTCTTGCTGCTGGGCCAGCATAAAGAAGTCTCCAAGCTGGCCGGACGCTTCAGTCGCCTCAGTCTTCCAGGACTGCCCTTCTTGTTTGTCTACGAGCTGCTCAAGAAGGTCTTCCAGGCCCAAGACATCGTCAGGCCCATGCTGTACCTGGCTGTCTGGAGCAACGTCGTGAACCTCGCGTTGGGCGTGTACCTCACGTGGTTCACGCCACTGGGCTTCGACGGCGCTGCCATCGCTCGCTCTGTCGCGTGCGTGGCTCTGTTGGCCGGTGTGTTCCCGTATTTCGTGTGGAGACCGTCGATGTTCACTGACTGGTGGGACGGGTGGTGTCTGCGAAGCGCTGTCCGCCACACGAAGACGTTCCTCACACTCGGCTTCCCCGGCATGCTCATGATCATGCTCGAGTGGTGGTCCTACGAAGTCATTTCGGTGGTCGTGGGACTGCTTCCAGACAGCATCGTCGCACTCAGCGTCAACTCGGTGCTCGTCAACGTCTCCAATATCACGTTCAATTTCTTCATGGGCATCGCCGTCGCCACCAGCATCCGCGCGGGCAACTACGTGGGCAGCAACCAGCCACGGCACGCGCGGCTGATCGCGCGACTCGGCCTGCTGCTGTCTCTGCTGGTGGCCTTGGCGCTCGTGGTGCTCATCTTCGTCTGTCGCCACGTCATCCCTCGCGTGTTCATCGACGACACGACGTCCACGACGCTCGCGGCCCAGGCCTTGCTGTTTCTGCTGCCCTTCCAGCTCGTGGACTCGTGCAACTGCGTCATGCAGGGCATCTTCCGCGGCACAGGACGCCAGACTTTCGCGGCAATCGTGAATCTGTTCGCGTACTACGTCGTCGGCCTGCCGCTGGGCGTCGCGCTGGCGTTTCCTACAGACCTGGGCGTCGAAGGCTGCTGGATCGGCTTCACGGGTGGCATCGCGTGTGCGCTGGTCGCGTCGCTGGTCAAACTCCGCCACACGGACTGGCAGGAACTCGCTGACGTAGCTCGAGAGCGAACGCTGCTGGGTGATGAGCTCTGGTCGCCAGTTTAGTTGTCGTCACGTGATAGTCACAGATATCTGTGAAGTGACCAGTGAAATGAATCCAAATACAAAAGTTTACTGAATTGAAAGCACGGGTAGAGCTGACAATGGAGCTCGACGGCCAGGGAGCTTCACCTGGCGCTGCCTGCTTCAAAGTCTCTGTCTCTTGTTGGTACGCAGATCGCCGTCGGATCTGGTGGCTCTGTGAGTGTCGGGGATTTACGCGACGTCGCAGTCGTCGTGGGCCACAGGCACGGGCGTCGCAGTGGTCGGAGTGGCCGTGGTCGTCGCGTAGGCGCTTCCCGCGGCTGCGTTGTTGGCGTTTTCCGAAGCCGCACTGTTCGCGTTTCCGTTTCCTGTGGCAGTCGCGTTGCTTGCGTTTTCTGATGCGGCGATGGTGGAAGTTCCATTGTTCGACGTGTTCGAGGTTGAATTTCCAGTCGCGATTGCCGTTTCTTGGGTCGAGCCACTCGTCATGGTCAGCGTCAGGTCAGCGAACGCTGCCTTCACCGTGCGGTCCGCGTTGAAGATGCCGAAGTAGGCCTCCACCGTGTTGTTCGGGTCGACGCTGAGCTTCCACAGCTCGTCGAAAGCCTGGAAGTAGTAGTATTTCCAGTTGTTGGCGTTCGCGAGCGCATGGAAGTCCTCCAGGTATCGCTACATATTCACATCAGAGGAGGCTGTTAGTGTACTGCAACGACCACCATACAAATACAATAAGAATGGTGTGCTTACCTTGGCGTTGGCTGGACTGGCGACGGACGCGTTGACGTTGGAGCCCTGCGTTGGCCACCCGGTCTCGCTGATCACGAATGTCTTGTTCAGCGACTTGGCCTGTTCGATCAGCGGCGCCATGCGCGTGTAGAAGTACGCTGCTGACTCGCTCGCCTCTTTCTTTTCCCAGAATGGAAACCCATTTGCCGATACAAAGTCCACGGCAGCGACGAGGTCCGGGTGCGCCAAGTACACGTCGCCAATATCGGCGATCGTCACGGGGATGGACGGCCAGTTGGTGTCGCGGATGCTTTTGATCTGTTCCATGAGGCCGATGATCTTGGTCGACGTGACTTCGCCTCTATACACCGCCTCGCTGCCCACGTGGATGGCCGACACGCGCTCCTTCGTGATGAGTCCGCTCTTGGCCAACTCTTTCAACTGGTTCTTCTCGGCCTCGAACACGTCGTCGTGGGCGTTCACCCAGAGCCCTAGTTCCACCAGCAGATTGTGGCGCGAGGCCGCTGCGAGGACGATCGCGCCTTGATTGCAGTCCGTGAGGCTGTAGATGCGGATGCGCTTGGTGATCGCGGCGAGCGTCGCGAAGTCCAGATCGACTTCGCCCTCCGCCTTGCACTTTTCGGCTGGCGACGCCCAGTCGGCGCCCTTGCGGATGTTGTAGTTGACGCCGTAGAGCTCAATCTGCGCGGCATTCGCCACAGAAGACGACGCGCACAGCAGCGTGGCTGCGAATGCGAGCGAGGCGAAGTAGATGGCGCGAAGCATCGTGAGGCGGCTGGAAGACTGAGGCTTGGTGGGCAGTGGGCGAATGACCGAGTGAGTGAGCTACCGAGTGGATCTATAGGCCGCTTGGCGATCTACAGCGCTGCCGTCTAAGGTCCATCGCCTTGGTGGTCATGAGCCACAGTCGCATAATCCATGGGTAGTTGTCTGGAACGCGAGTGGAGAGAGCCGCCGATGATGCGAAAGTTCCAGCGGGTCAACGGCGAGGGACGCGAAAGGTCGCGGATGTCACCATGGTTGCAAAACGAGGTGGAATACTTCTACTTCCCCATAATAGGGTAAGATAGGTCGTCAGAGATACCTTATTTTGACAAGAATGAGCGTGAGCTCATCGTGAGGAGCTCCATGCGATGAAGCACTTTGGCTGCCTGTGGGCATGCATCCAATCCAACGGCAACGTGACAACGCAAGTATATCACACATGCAAGGAACTTTTCTTTGTCGTCGTATTCGTACACATCAGCAAAACGCTCTCACATGTCTGTCTGTCTCTCCGTCTAATCTTGATGCTTGCCGCTGCACCATCGCAGTGCTAATTGCAGTGCGATAGTGCAGTCTACAGTTCCACAGGAACACCATGCTGGACACCATCACGACAGAGAGCCGCTGAGAGCTGGGGGATATAACGCGCGTGCGCCTGGCACGCCAATCGGACCGCAAAGTTACTTGCTCGACGAGTAGACTGGCGCGTACTCGACGACGCCGTGCTTGTTCACGATCGTCTTCTTGATGTTGCGGAGCTGCTTCTTGCTCATGGTCTTCAGGCGGTTTGTTCGCGAGATCTGTATCCATCATAACACCAGTCTGTCAGTAAACGTAACCCCGCTATCACATCAAAGAATCGCCAACGCACCACTTGGACCGAGGCCGACTTGAGCTCGTTCTCTGCTCGTCGCTTCTCGCGCTCCTCGCGCGCGCGCTTCTTCTCCATCTTCTCCTCCAGTTTCCGGCCCTTGATCTCGGCCTGTAGGTCCTTCATCTCCTTGAGCTTGGCGCGCTTCTCGATCTTCTGCTCCCACGTCGTGCTCAGCGTCGTCGTGGCCTTGTACCGGATCGACGAGAAGCGCGACTTCTGCGTGGTCTTCCACGGACGCCCGCTCACAGCACGGCCGCGTGGGATCTCCGTCTTCGCGTCATTGGGGGCCTGGGTCGCGACGGTGGTCATGGTGGTGCGAGGAGGTCTGGGCAATCGAATCGGCCTGTTGCGTCTGCAGCTCTTCGTGTCTCTTGGTTGGTTGCGTGCAACAACCAGATAGACCCAAAGCCAATCAAAGTCCCGTGACACTGGTGCGACCTTCGCGCAACATTTCAAAGACAATTAATTATTGTCGAAGCTCATCAGATATTGGGATTGAAACCCAAAATGGCGACGGCGACTGTGACGCACGGCGAGATCGTGCAGATTGCGGAGGTGCTGCGCGATCCGCTGCTGCAGCAGCGCTCCGTGCGCGTCACTGGACGGTACGCGCTCTTTCTGGGGACCGAAATCTTCGTTCATTTCAAGTGGAGCTGACGTGACTATGATCGACAGACTGGAGGGCTACGATGCCGCGCGAGGACTGGCGTTGATCTCGTTCCAGGGCGAGCAAATGTCCGTGGAGACGAGTCTACTGGCGATGAACGCGGGACGTGAGCTGCGCCTTGGATCGATGTACCAATTCGTAGGCGAGACATACCGATTGAGCACGACGGTAAGTCATATTTGATGGAGGTCTGCTTCAGATACTGGTGCGCACATTGGCTGAATTCGTGTATGAAGCAGCCATTGCAAGTGCGGCTAAAGGCGCGCGTCATGCGCAACGTCGACAACCTAGACATTGATTTGTTCCTGCAAGCGCTTGAATTGCGACGGCAGTTCCTCGCTTCTCAGTAGACTGGCACGACGTTGCCAAGGTCGACGGAATGAGACGAAATTCGGAAGAATACTGTGGTATTGGAGTCGCTTTCGAGCCATTTCCTGTAGAGTGCTTTTCGTGACGAGTCTCGAATTGAGTACGAGTAGTTGATGGATGGCTTCGAGAGTCATTCTGTCGGATCGGTGAGTGTACTTTCTGAAGCGCGACAAAATTGGTGAGCTTACAGTCTCTGTGGCTGCTGATGATTGAGCTGTGTCGCAGGCAAAGACAAGTAGGTTGAAGGCCTGTGGTTTCGTCCTCACGTGAGCTATGGTACAAGATGGTAGATAACCCATCGATCGCCTCATACATGCTGCAGGCGACTGACAAAGGGCAGAGAAGAACGTGGATCCCTGAGTGATGCGTTGTAGCGTATGCGTATCGATCCAACCTCTACACTAGCAGAGCTCGTGTTCTATTCACCATCATCGTGACCGAGCGACTCGGCGATGTAGCTCTGCGGGTCGGCGCCTTCGCCCCAGCAGTCCGCGCGGCCCGTGCGCCAACGCGTGTCGAGGTTCTGCATGGTGCACTCGAAGAGCGGCTTGTCCAGCTTCTTGTTGACGATGTTGTGCTGCTCGCAGAGCCACATGGCTAACGTCGCGCGCGACTCCGTTCTGATTGCAGATCAACCACCGATACTTTAGAACTGAAACACTATCACCATCCTCTAGTACCTTGGTGGTCACTTCTTGATCTCGTCCTGGAAGTCTCCCGCGCAGTGGACGCACGGGTACAGTAGCGCGAGCGTCTGGACGAACGACTTGGCTTTCTCCTGGCACTTCTTGCTGGGTTTTCAGGGAAGCGGGCGCCAATCGAGTGGAGCTACAGAGACAAAGCGAGCCAACGTGAGCTGTCTGTCAGCAGCTACTGGCAGTAGTTCGTTCGTCCTGCCCGCGCCAGTCCCCAGGTCGCGCGACCGAGCTCCTCGCGGTCAAAGGGGCAGACGTCTCGCTGGGCCATCGTGTCGTCTTGCTAGTAAAAGGCACACTGAGGATCTCGTTACGCAAACTTCAGAGCCATCGTCGTGCCGCGATCTTAATGGATGACTTGGTTTGAACCAAGATGAGTCTCTTGTTTCACGAGTCTAATCCTGCTTACGCAAGTCGTGTGCTTGCTTCAACGTATTGATTATGTAGGCTGTTGATGGTCAAAATGCCGACGCCCTGAAGATCACGCTGTTTAAAACTCGCCTCCTAATCACGAAGGCACCAGCACACGGAGCTACATTGCCGAGTCACTCGGTCACGATGATGATGAGTAGAGCACGAGCTCTGCACATGAAGAGATATGGTCAATGCATTGCACGTGGAATGAGAGTGGTATTTCAAGTCAGAACGAATGAGGCACTGGACGCAAGCTTGCTACAGCAAGTCATCATCGTCGTCATCCTCGTAATCGACAGCAGCACTCTCGTCGTCGTGGAACATGTCGAAGATCGACGGCGCCGTGCTGCCTGCAGCCTGCTTGGACGGATCCAGATCCGCCAGCTCTGGATCCAGATCTGCATCATCGTCCGCAGCTGAGCTTATGGGTGCCGCGTTGTCTTGTTGCGCCTGCTGCTCGGCAGCCTGGAGCCGCTCCACCAGCTCTGGCGGGTCATACTTGTGGAGTCCTTGGCGCCAGCGTCGAACCATGCTGTCGAAGTGTTTCTTGCTGACCTTGAGGGTCTTGTCTGGCGTCATTGGATGCTCGCCCTTGCGTCGCTGGTGTCTACAGTCAGTCATTTTTTCAAAGCTCCTCAGTAAACCATCCCAGTCAGCCACCGTTCTCTTATTGAGAGGACGAACTTGGGGACTTCAGCACAATAACGGTCGTATCCGAGTGTGTTCTTGCCGTAGTCGATCTGCTTCTGGCGCTGCGCCAGTCTGTGCGGGTCGCTCTCGCGCTCCGTCTTGAGTGTTCGCACCTCCACCGCGGCCTTGCGTCCATCGTTGTTGCCGCTTCCGTCCTCGCGTGGCTGCTGGCGGTCTCGGTGATCACCGCCGCCTCCGCCGTTCCTGCTGTTGCTGTGGGCGTACGACGACCTCCGATCCCGCGGCTGGTCGTATGAAGAGCGCGCGCGCTTACTGTCGTTCGCGTCCTCGTCGTAGCGACGCGCCGCGCGTGGCTCGTGGTCTGCTGCCTCGCGCTCACGCTTCATGCTTGTCGCTTTCTGTGGTTCCCGCGCTTTTTCGCGACTTGATCTGGTGGCGGTGAAACGGACATTTGCCAAAACAAGGTGGGATTATCAAACGTATTGCCAGAACGAGACAAAAGCCACGAATGGAAATGGATACAATTGCCTTGCGGATGTGTGTGTGTGTTCATTGTTTGTGTGAAGCCCATGCCCAGCCGTGGGCTTCTCGCGGCATGAGCTTCGGTTGGCGGAGCGATGGAGGAGCCATAATTTATTCATAGTCGTCCTCTTTCGACCACTTGGCACTGGAGCCATTGATCTTGGCGCTCTTGGCCTCGGCGCGTGCGGACTTGGCGCCGTCCTTGGCGTCGTCCTCGTCGTCGCTGTTGTAGTAGGACCTCTTGGACTGTGCGCGGTCCTCCGCAATGTATTTGTACTCGGCCTTGTTGTGCATAATGAGCTCGTCGCCGACGAAGTAGAAGCTGTCGGAGATGGTCGCGTACGGGTGCGCGACCATCTCGTTGATGAGCTCGTCGTCGAGCGGTGGGACGGCATACACGGCCTCCCACGTGTTGACGCTGTTGGGGATGCAGAAGCCGAATGTGAAGTCGAAGCTCTTGACGATCTCGTCGCGGAAGTAGTGGCGCTCGATCATTCTCAGCTCGCGCACCTCCTTCTGGCCGACTGAGAATTCGAGCGCCGTGGAGACTGCTGGCAGGCGCAGCACGTCCTCCGAGAACTCGTAGCGAATGGTTCTGTACGCGCCTTCGCCTCGCGCTTGTGTGAAATCGACCTTGGGCACAGCCTTTCCCGGCTTGTCCTTACCGATCTCAAAGATCTTGCGCTTCGTGTCGTAGTCCGAGATACAGAAATGGAGGAACTCGATGCCATAGGTGTTGGCGCCGAGCGGGCAGAGGAATGCTGCACATATAGATCAGGTTAGCTGCAGATTCCTTTGTGAATATGACGGGGATGGGAACACGTACACTCGGTTGGCGCCTCGAGATCGAGCACGTCTTCGGGGGTGTATCGCTTGCGTGACATGGTTGGGGATCGGATCTCGGTGGCGCTGGAAGTACGGGGGACGGGCGAGCGGTCTCTTTCAGCAGCTATGGATGCGTCGCAGACCACGACGATAGCTCTATCTTGCAGTGGGTGTGGTGGTTATTACGAGGTGAGCGACAGAGAGAAGGACGCGATCTTCGACGGGCGTTGCATCGGCGTCCGTTTGGGCGCCATTGCGATCCTGAAGAGACACACCTCGGTATGGGAGCTCAATTCAAAATTGAATTGTGCAGCCTTTTTACCTAAGTACGACAAGGCGTTGGTTATTTACTGGTGGCGTATTATACGCCTGACGTCCGATTGCCGTTTGTGTGTGTCGCGTGTTCGTGCCAGAAGTGGGTCGTGTTCCTGGAACAGTCGAAGTGAAGACGCTGCGCCGACCGATCGCGAGCGGCTCGAGTATGCGCGAGGCGGGCGCGCGTACAGGCAGAGACACAGCGACTTGTATTGAACCACACACACAGCGGCGTGCGCAGTAGTCGCGGCATGGAGGCGACGCGGCAGAGCGGCGCCGGACGCACGTTCCAGTCGCTGTTTGGGTCCGGAACGGAGCTCCTGGGCGCCGACGCGGAGCTGCTGGGCGAGCGGATACTGAGAGCCAAGTGCAAGCGAGAGGAGGATGAGGATGAAGTGGTGGAGGACAAAGCGGAGGAAGAAGAGGCGGAGGTGTGGGACGACGACTTCCCAGCGGACGCGGAGGACAACAACGGCTGAGCGGCGCGGCCCAAGCTCACGCAGGCGATCTCAGCAGAGGTGAGAAAGACGACAGGCGAGAAAATGCAGCAACGAGGGCTTGTATTGACTTGGATTTTGTATGGTGCAGAGCCGGCGGTCGATTGAGGACTGGGCGGACCACGACGATGACGAGGACAACTGGAAAGAGGCGCTGCAGGCGCGAGTGGATCAGCTGGAGCTAGTCGTTGGTAAGGCGGGGGACGCGGCGTCTCCTCACGGCAGCAACAATTTCGGTGCGTCTGATGCGACGGTGGCGATGCCGGGCACACCCGTGGACCAGCGCGCGACGCTGACGCTGCTGCCCAAGACGAATCTGTCGCGCGCGGTGTCGGCGCTGCCGGCTCCAGAGGAACACAAGCCGCCGAGCAAGCTCAAGACTCCGAGCATGGTGCGGGCAACGACTCTGGCGCGGGAGTCGGGCATGAGTGGAGCCAAGGTTGCGAGTGGCGCGGCTGCAGCAGCTGGCGTGGACCAGGTGCGTGGGAAAATGGAGAAGGGTATGAGGGCAGAGGACTGACTGTGAGGTGAATTGTCGTATCAGACGGGTGTACGCAAGCGAAGCAACTCGCGCGACTTTTCTCGCTCTGCGACGCTCGCGGATCAGAAGCGACTCGGAAAGACGGCCGCCGCGGCATCGACAACTCCATCGAACAGTGTGTTTGTGCGCGCGGTGGTGGCTCGAGGCGGGAGTGCGAACTCACGAATGCACGCCGAGTCGGCAAGAATATCGGACGATGGACACGCGGAGAAGCGAGCCAAGTCGGGCGACCGCCGGTCGTCGATTCTGGCGCTGAGCGATGCGGAAGTAGTGCGGCGGTTCATCCTCGAGGATGTCAAGAAGGTACGAGGCGAAACCCACGGATGTAGCCTGCTCAGGGGGTTATGCTTACAGGGTACTCTGTGGATGAGTGTGTGCAGATATCTGTGGAGCGGATTGTCGCTGATGCGAAACGCTTGCACTTTCTGGAAGACATCTATCGGCGGCAGCAGCATGGCCAGTCGACAGAAACGAAAGCCATCGCCTCGTCCACCAGCGTCGCGGGTCAACGGCATTCGTCGCCGACTAAGAAGCACTTGGTGTGAGTGCCTGTCTTCAAGGAGTTGTCGTTGTCTCCAGTCGTTCGTCGCCAATATTTAAGTCGAGGAAGCCTCCTTCCGTGTCTGAAGCAGTCCGCGAACGCTGTCCAGCGGAGCGCGCTAGAAACAAATACTGTTTGCGTCCGTGCTTGTTGGCTGTTGGATTTATACTTACGCGTCTAGATCCAAGTTCTGAATAGCTACTAGAGCGACTTCATATGCTGCGAAGGTTGAGCTGTGGGTGACGACCGACTTGAGTAAGCTGGGATACGTTCCCTTGTAGAGCCCGACGATGCCCTCGTGTCGTAAGATGTCCCGGAAGCACTGCCAGGAAGTCGTGTAGTAGGGGATCGCACCGTACGACGCGCAGCGCTTCATGTGCCGCACTTGCATGCGCTTCTTCACTGTGTCTAGCGGATACACTGCGAGCTTTGAGAGCAGTCCGGCGACGGCCCCTGAGCCCACAAACGACAGTGCCCACTGCACGCCGACCAAGGGCGCGTCCGCATGCAACTTGGTGACCTTTTCGTTCAGCGACGAGTAGATGCCGAAGCTCAGGCCCATGTACGGCGCTATCTGGAAGAGCGTCGGACCAATGCCGCTGTAGAAGCCACGCATGCCGCGAGTCTCAAATGTGTGGATGGCAAGGCTTTGGATGGTCGGATATGGCTTTGGCACGCCCTGGCTTGCGAAGACTGTGCGGAAGAGGTCGAGCGGATATGTGATGATGGTCGCGAAGACGCCAGCGGTGGCGCCGTTGGCGCTGCTGACAAGTGAGGCATGCTGCTGCGCGATATCTTCCGGCCATAACGCGTGGAGACGCTTGTAGGTTCCGAACTGGAGGGCTGAGTACGAGACCCAAAGGCCAGTGGCAGGGAGGTTGCCGCGCCAAAACGACTTGAGTCCTTCTTCGGCGTGGATGCTGCGAAGCGACTGCACGAAGCCGACGTACTTGGCGTTGGTGTGCGTCTTGGAGATTGGCGCCTGTTGGACCTGGAAGCTACATCCACACAGACGTCAATTCGGACCTCAAGGGTAGATTAACTGCCAGCCAGCTTGAGAATCGACGTACCGAATCTTCACCAGGTCTGTTGAACCACAAGAGCAACCATCGAAATAGCACGAGGCACAATGAAGAGTGTTAAACCACGCATTGATTTGTGTGTACTTTCCAACGCAAAATCCAAGCGATCCCGTACCGAACGGCGCGGCAATAAGCCGCGTGAAGGCACCAGACGCGGCACCGGCGGCCGCCGCCTGCGTGGCCGTCGCCTTCTCGAGCTGCGGCCGCTTGCGCGCGACGCTATCGGTCGCCATGACGTTGTTGCTGGTGCTCGATTCGTCTGCTTTTCCTGTGGGCCTGCAGCTCTTCGCATGCAGAATGATAGTCCCTCTTCGACTTTCCCTCGCTTGAGTGCCTATGGAAGTTACTGCTTCTTGCGGTCACTCGTGCGACCAGTCGGCTGCTCAATGCGGAAGAAGTAGGACGGCGCGAGCACGATGAAGATGACGAAGCACGCGACGAGCAGGTCGGACCAGAGGTCCACAGAGGGCGCGTGGCGCGCAGCAGCGCCGACAGATGAAAGCTTGGTGGCGGCGGTCGCGGCCGCGGCGCTGGACAGCGAGGAGCTCATGTCGAACGCCCAAGAAGATCGGAAATGGGACCCGACGGCGGCCGTTGGCCAGTGAGCACGGGGCGTTTCACAGCGTCATGCAACCGACGTCGTACGTCAGTTGCCGTGGCTATTATGGATTTCTGTGACAGCCATGCCACTTCACACCACAGCGAAGCACGTACTCAGGTGCCAGCCATGAGGCAGTTAGTTGGTTGGCCTCGCTGGGCTGGACTGCTGCCGACTGACGGTCTCACTTCCCGTTTTCACGCGGCGAAAACCCCACGATGCGGCCCAACGTCTCTCTCTCCATGCGGTGGTTGTGTAGCTCAGCGTTCGCTGCTGCGCTGCTGGCGTCAACGGCTTCGGCGTGCACGATGATCGCGTTGGGGCGGCGAGCGACGGTCGACGGCTCGACGATCGTGGCGCACACGGAAGACGCCGGCGGCGACACGGGCGATCTGCGGCTCGTGCGCGTGCCTGCGCGCAACTACTCCACTGTAGACGACGCGCCGATGCGTGCAGTGTATCGGCTCAAGGGCGGGTACCCTCGCGTGGTCACCAACGACCGAGCGGACGCCTACAAGCCCAAGAGCAACGATGAGAAGCTGAGCGAGCCGCTGGGTTTCATCAAGCAAGTCGGCTACACACACGGATATCTGGAGCAGGACTACGGCATCATGAACGACGTGCAGCTGAGCATCGCCGAGAGCACGTGCAACTCGAAGACGTTTGGCTGGTCCAGTGATCTGCCCCACGGCCACAACTTCTTTTCCATCGGAGAGCTCACGCGCATCGCTCTCGAACGCTGCGACAACGCGCGCTGTGCGATCCAGCTCATGGGCGACTTGGCGGTGGACTACGGTTTCTACGGAGACTACAGCGGCACGCCCGAGAACCCAGGCCACGGCTCCAGCGAGGCGCTCGGCATCACTGACAAGTACGGCGAAGTGTGGGTCTTCCACGGTCTCACGGGCCCTGGAAACGCCAGTGCCGTGTGGGCGGCGCAACGCGTGGAAGACGACCGCGTGACCATCGTGCCCAACGAGTTTGTGATCGAAGGCGTGGATGTGGACGACACGGACCGCTTCCTCGCGTCGGCCAACGTCTTCAGCTTTGCTGAGAGTATGGGCTGGTGGGATCCGAAGCAAGAGCCGTTCAGTTTCAAAAAGGCCTACGGCTACGAGCCGGAGGTCGCTGGTCCGAAGCTGTACCTCGACGGCCGAAAGTGGCGAGTGTTCGACCGCTTTGCGCCGTCGCTTCAGCTTCAAACGCCGCTCGGATTCGTGGCCGAGAAGCCTCACTTGCCGTTTTCCGTGCCTGCGGATCGTCCTGTGGGGTGGAGGAAGTGATGGACATGCTGCGAGACCACTACGAAGGCACACAGTACGACATGACCAAGGGCCTGGCGGCTGGGCCGTTCGGGAACCCAGTACGCTACAGCGGCTTCGTGCCTGGACTGCGTGGTGGCTGGCAGCGCGCCATCTCATTGCACCGCACACTCTTCAGCTTCGTTCTCCAGTCGCGTGGCAACCTTCCGGACGTTGTCGGTGGCATCACGTGGTTCGGACAGAGCGCTCCGCACGGCACAGTATACGTGCCGTTTGCCGGTTCGCAGAAGTCGCTGCCCGATTCGTATCTCAAGGGCAAGCAGAGCTCGTTCTCGACCGACTCGGCGTGGTGGGCGTTCGACTTCGTCAACAACTGGAGCTCCCTGCGTTACGACGCCATCAGCCAGGACGTCAAGGCCGAGATCCGGCGTCTTCAGACCGAAGCGCTGCTGCGCCAGTCGCGTCTGAGCAGTGAGCTGTCGGCTGGCGACGTGGACGTCGTGGACATGTTGGAGCGGGAGAACAACGCGTTCGCCGACCGCGTGGTCGCCGACTGGTGGCTGCTCGCGTGGAAGCTCGTGTCCAAGTACAGCGACGGCTACGTCACGACGGGCGAGGACAAGGGCCAGATGCAGAGTCCTGGGTACCCCGCAGAGTGGGTGGAGCACACGGAGTTCGCGGCGTGGCCGACGCTCGAGTCTGCGCCTCCGCCAGGCTCTCAGCCACCAGCGGCTGTCGCACTAGCAGCCAACGCCGAGCATCTGCGTGTGGACGCGACGACGTCACCAACAATAGCTGCACCTATGGCTTCGCAGGCGCCCGTGCTGGTCGCCGGCGTGCTGTTGGGCGTCGCGCATTTCCGTCGTATCTGGCAGCGACGAGCCGCGTACGTGGCCATCTGAGTCATTGGATTATGGCTCTTGAAGATCAGGGCTTGAGAAAGGCAATCTGGCGACGAAATAACCAAAACATTATGAATGCGATTCCTAACATTTGACCTCTGAAACCTAATTCATGAGATTCTGGTGGTAAATGAGGTCCTATGAAACATAATGATTCTTAACAGCCAATATGCTGTTTCGAGTTAACGGGTTTCAAACCATATCAAACCAAAATCGTACTTATGAGGGACTTTCCACAGGGGAGGATTTTCGATGATGCCTGAGTGCCATCGAATGTATTCAAAGTTTGTG
>JAADXE010000826.1:0-15228 GCA_023337545.1 Pythium coloratum | reverse complement strand
GTCGGCGCGGCGGCTCTCGGGCACCACAACATCGCCGTCGTCTGTGCGCACGGCGCCCAGCGGCAGCGTCCCTTTCGCGCTCATTTTCTTTGATGGTGACTGCTTGCTTTTGTCAAATACCGTATATTTGGCCCAGTTACCGTATATTGCCCAAAATTACAGTATTTTTGGCCACTTCAACGTGGTCTGCTCACACGTCACAGCGCCGACAGTCCTGGATCGCTAGCGTAGGCGGCTCGACTGGTCTGGCGTGGCGTCGCGTTGGCAGACGTCACGGGCGGCGCCATGGCCAGCAAGTGCTGCTGTCTGCTCTTGGCTCTGTACGCGACGATGGCTCCGACGAGTCCGACGGATCCGAGTAAAAGGCCGATGAAGAGCGGGCTCGTGAGCACGCCACGCGTGAGCGTGCTGGCGGGTCCGACGGCGGGCGTGGGCTTGGGCGGTTGGCTGTTGTTGCTGCCTCCTGAGTCGGACGGCGGTGACGGGGTCACGAGAGGTCGAGTGGTGGTGACGCCACTGGACTGGGAGCCAGGCGCGGCGGCCGCAGGGTCCTGCGTCGGGTGGCGGTTCTTGTCGAGGCTTGCAGGCCCACTCCCAGTCCCAGTCGACGGGACCTCAGTGGTTTTGATGGCTGGGATAGATGCTGGTGAGTCTGCAGGGACGTCTGAGGCCTTGCTCGCGATGGGCGTCGCGGTATTAGAGGGGGATCCTGGCGTCTGCTTGGCATCGGACGCTGGTGGAAGTGGGACGATGGCTGGCGGGGAGGGCGTTGCCGCCGTCGACGCGTCCGTGTTAGGCGCTGGTGGTTGCTGTGGTGGTGTGTTTGGCTTTATAGCAGAAGGAGAGCCAGTAGAACTAGGCGATGACGGGGCGGATGGAGTCACTGGAGACGGTGGCTTGGGCGTCTGCGTTCTTGATCCCTGTGTAGGCGTCTTGGGTGCAATCGTAGTGACTGGAACTTCATCATTGCTTGGAGTAGGAACTGTGGATGAGGAAGGCAGCGGGCTGGTGGTAGAAGGCGCCGATGTGACATGTGGGCTGGAAGTTTGTGGTGTCTCCGTGGGTCGTGAGTCTGACGGATACGGCTTCACCATGGCTGGCAGACTGGAAGTTGGTGGAGTTGAAGCTGGTGGAGTCGATGTTGAGCTGCTCGGAACTGGAACATATGGGCTGCTTGTGCCACTGGAGGTAGGAGTCGGAGAAGACGAACTAGAGCCGCTGCCATCACTGCTGGTACTCCCGCTCTCGCTGGCTTGCTGCTCGTCCTTGAGGTCGATTCCTACGCACCAGCTAGGCTGCACACTCACCACCTTCTTGAACTTCCTTCGACTTCGCGTGGTGATAGAAATCTCGAGTTTGTTAAGATTCAGACGCCCGCGTGGGTCCGCTAGTGTGAAGAAGTACGACGACGACGGCCCCAGCTCCGCCTGCGTGCCGTTCACTTGTACTTGTTCAATACCGAGCGTGTCGTTCACTGGCTGCAGCGCCAACCAGTATGGACTGCTGTCATTCTTCACACAAACCGTACATGGGGTCGGCGAATCTTCATACTCGGTCGCTGGCTGGTCAATGGGGCAGTCTGTAAACTGCCAGCGAATGCCCACACGTCCTGAGCTGTAGCCGGTGATCGTCTTGAAGGCTGACGGAGCGAGATTCAGGTCTCTTGCTGGGCTTCCTCGGACGCCGCAGTCGATGCACTGGTCTTCTACAATGTAAACGAGCGTGCTGTTGCTGCTGTAGGCTCCACATCGGTCGTCAGCACACCACACGCGAGCGCAGCGGCCACACGCTGACGTCTTGCTGCTCTTTGTTGAGCTCTTGGTGGTCGACGCCGAGCTTATTGCTGCAGCGTAGTGAGTGTTTGCAATAGTCGGCCACGACACAAAGCCGCATCCGGCGGTGGAGATGTTGCTGTGGTAGAACGACGTGCCGTTGCCCGAGTGGACGTACGACGTGGCGGCGCTTGGACTCACAAGCAGAGCCAACGCCGTTGTGACGGCGAGTCTCCATGATGACGACGGAGGCGACGACGAAGAAGCCGGTGATAGTGACAGCATCCGTCGACGCTTCATGCTGGATGCGGTGGACGTGCTGACTTCGATCTGGAAGCCAGCAGCAGACAGCCGAAGGAAGGTCAAGCTGACTGGCAATCGCGTGAGTCGAGAAGGCTAATTTAGCGTATATGCGATGCCGGCACTCTTCCTCTCAGGTTGGTGATACCCACGGCGAATCATGGACTGAAGGCATCGAACTGACTGACTGAAGCCCACAGTCAAGCTCTGATAGGCTGCCCATGGATTCTCCCGTTCGCGCCGCCCGTGGCGTTCAGTCGAGCGAGAGAATCGCGGAAGCGCGTTCCGCGCGTGTTCCGCATACCGCCATATCCAAAGGTCCCACCTTAGGAAATGGCTCTGACATGCGTGACCAGGCTAAGTGTCCGGAGCGGAGCCGACCGGTGGCGAGACGCACACCTAAGTGCCGGCGTTATCGTCGGCGCGTGCAGCCATAGATCCGCGGCTCTTGAGTGGCTGGAAAATCCAGCAGCAGCGCTGCCGGCAATGCAGCTACGGGCAGTTCTGTTAGCAGACGCCCCGCTGGATACACAGCACGACAGCAGCCACGTTGCACTGGGCTGTGTGTCCATTAAAGACGGCGCTGTGGGGCAGGCGGCTGCTGGATGGAGAAGCAGTGGAGCGTTTCAACGGACGGAACGAACGCGTTGCTCTAACCATGCTGCAAAGGTGGAAACTTTCGTCATTTGATTCACGTCGCGTCTTGTAGATCAGCGAGTTTCTGTCGAGACGAGGATCCAGAGGAAGCCATCCGCTCAGCGAGACCTCCAGCTACTCACTCACAGGCAGGATACATCCATTCAGCGGCCCAGGAGGCGCCAGCGCTTCTAGCTTCTCATACATCCGGACGCCTCCATTCATTACTGTAATCCATTTGCATTTCCCAACCAATGGTGACTGTGACCTTTCAGGATCCCAGATTGCGTCTTTCCTCAGATCTGTTACATTCCTGAGTCTGAGTCTGAGACAATGCCTCCCATCCGGCCAGCAAGCAGGTCACCACGACGACGGCGTCCATTACGACTTGGTCATAACCCAGATCGAGTACGAGTACGAGTATGAGCGAGGACGAGTTCGTGGTGCTGGTGGAGCACGCTGGGCTCGTGGACTCTTTCGACGGCGAGGACCGCGAGTGCGTGGAGCGGCGGCCGCTGCTCGAATGGCTCGAGCGCGAAGGCGTGGCGCTGCTGCGCGAGCGGTTCCTCCAGTCGCAGACAGGCGCCGGCGACGATGAAAGCGCCGAAGAACTCGAGCGACTGGCGCGCGAGATCCTGCAGAAGATGGTGGGCAAGCGCTGGCTAGCGCCGCTAGAAGAGGAGGACGCCGACGAGGGCGAGCCGCAGGTGTACGCGCTGCGGCTGAGCACTACGGACGCCTATCGAATCTACATCGAGAAGGACGCGGTGCGTGACTTTGTACTATCCTAGAGCTGTGGAGATTGGACAATGGAGACTGATGGAGTTGTGGTGTGTTTTAAAGGAGTCGACGCTGTCGAGCCGCAGCTGGAGCGGCCGCAGTCTGCTGGACGTGCTGAAGATGGACCACGCAGGCGACAAGACGCCCAGCAGCTCCTCCGTCTCCTCCTACGTGAGTTCCTATTGCTATTGAAAGGGCGTATACTAGGATTGTTAGGACTGACGCTTGTGTACATGTGTGTAGGACGAGGTGCCGGACTCTGTCAAGCAGCTGCGGATACGCGAGAAGATGTGGCAGGACTGCTTCCCGATGTGTTCGGACGGCTGTCGACAGCTCTTCTTCAGCTTCGAGAGCCCGACGGTCGTGCTGTACGCGACGCTGGGACTCAACCTCATCAGCAACGGCATCAGCAGCGTGCCGGCGTTCTCTCGCGAGCTGCGGAGCCTGGAGGTGAGCCACGAAGACCGGTCCGTGATCATCGGCTTCCTGTCCAGAGCATTCCCAACCGAACAGACAGCCAAAAACTAATAGAGCAAAAAAAATGAGATGGATTAATCGATTACGAGGAGGCGACGAAGGAAAGCGGCTATGATCTACGAGCACGACACACCCAGCAGGAAGCCGCCTGTGAAGCCGGCGGACGACGGCAGGTTGGCCTGGAGCACCTTGAGCAGACGCTGGTACCAGTCCTGGAGGTCCTTCTTCGTGATCTTGCCGTCTCCATCCGGGTCCACGGCGTTCACGACGTCCTTCTCGACCTTGTGCCAGTGGATCTCGATGTAGCCCTTGGACTGCGCGACCTGCGCGATCACGAACAGCGTTCCGATGGTCACGGCCGCCACCTTGCCGACCTGCTTGAGCGCGTAGCCCGAGCAGAAGCCGAGGCCGCCCGCCAGCGAGATCTCGCCGCAGCGGCTCATCATCTGGTCCACGAGCTGGTCGATCTCGTCCTTGAGCGAGCCCCGGCGGCTCGGCTTGCTGGCGTCGTCCGCTGGCTTGCCCGTGCTGGCGCCGTCCTTGGACACGGCCGCATCCAGCTCCTGGCACAGCGCCGCCTCTGTAATTTCCACGCAGAAAGGCAACGACAAGAGAGATCAGATCTTCATAAACAACAAGATCCTGTAGATTGAACCAACGCGCAACGTACCACGCGAGAGCAGCGCGATGCCGGCGGTGAAGAGCGCGCCGGCCGTGAGCAGCGGGGCGTTGCGCGACTGGAGACGCGCGGGCTGCAGCGCCAGCGCGTGCATGCGGCGCGCCGCCACTGGCAGGTTGCGCGTGAGGCTGCGCGCGGCCGCCGGGCGGATCATGAAGAGCTGCGAGCGTGCGTGGATCGACATGGTCGTTGCTTGGTGGTGCAAGTGTCGACGATCGAATGATTTTCGAGGACTGAGAACCCGTGGAAATGGAGGTGGGACTGCAATTGACAGGCAGGCAAGGACGTGAGGCGAGGCGAGGCGAAGGTGGAAGCAAGGAAGGCCAGAGGCTTGTGTCGCAGCTACGCAACACTGGTCACTGCCTTTTCTGTGGCGTCAGCTGCTGGATGAACAGCTCAAGTGCGTTGGCTCTGGGTCCTGACTCGTGTGAGGCGCCTGTCCCGTCCTGTGAGTCGATCGCCGAGGAAGAGGAACCTCTCTGGGCTTGATACGCATCAACTAGGCGCTGCTGACCAGGAGGAACGTTACTGACAACCTTCATAATCTTATATCTGTTACCATCATTCTCTATCTATATTCAAAACAAGGTGAGATAGGTTGGAACACGGACAGATAACGGTGGCATTTGGAATGCACAAAACAAGGCGGAGTGAAAATGAGTTATGTCAGATACAGGTGGACTCTTGTTGAAGTGGCCCTGGTGTTTGGTCTCAGTAAGTGAAGGCGCCTTCGTCGCCGTCGTTGTTGTGGTGGGTCTCAAAGGCCTCGTCGACCTGCTCGGCGATGATGCGCGCGACGTACGTGTCGCCCACCACGTTGCACGTTGTGTTCACGCGGTCCAAGTACCAGTAGATGGCGACAAGGAACGAGTAGGACGCCGGCATGTCTTCGTTCGGGAAGATCGTGGACCAGATCGAGTAGATCATGACGAGGCCGCCGTTAGGGATCGGCGCGACACCTACAGAGCTGAGCAGAGACACCAGCACGATCAGCATCATCTCCACCCAGCCCAGATCGATCTCAGTCTTGGCGGTGGTCGCGAGGAACACCATGGCGTTTGGGAACAGCATGGCCGTGCCGTTCATGTGCACGCTCGAGCCGATGGTCACGACGAACCGCAGCAGACTACGAGAGACTTCGCGTGTGGTCTCGACGCAGCGCAGCGTCACGGGCAGCGTGGCGATGGAGGACGCACTGCCGAATGCGAAGTACGCACACGGCAGCATCTGCCGCATGTACTTGAACGGGTTGCGGTGGGTCGTGACCCACATCATGAGCGGGTAGAACAACAGCTCGAAGATGAACACTGTCACGAGGTTGCTGAGCACGAGCACGCCGACGTGGTTGACGGCGTTGGACATGGAGTCCTGGCTCGACAGCGAGCCGGCGATGAGCGACAGTACGGCGATGGGACTCCACTCGATGAGCTTGGCGATCACGAAGAAAAAGATCTTGTTCATCTGGTTGAGCAGATCCAGCAGCGGGCTGTGCTGCTGCGAGCTCGCACGCATGGCAGCGGCGCCGAAGGCGATCGCGAACATGATCACACTGAGCAGCACGCCGTCTTCGAAGACCTTGAAGATGTTCTTTGGGAAAATCGACTGCAAGATCTGCGTGAACTGCGCCGAGATGCTGACCTTGGCGACGGGCGTTGACTGGATGATCGCGTTCGACAGGTCGATGATCTCGAACTGCGTGATATCCGTCATCACCGACTCCACGCACTGCAATGTCGAGTCGTTGCCCATGGACAAGTACAAGTTCTCACCGCACATCACGTGGAGAAACGCGCGTTTCTTGGCGGCGGCTTCGATCTTGGTGTCCGGGTGCAAGTTACGTAGTGCCATCGCAACAGCAAGCGAAAGCGTTGCGGCGCATCCTGAGAAGAACAGGAAGTAGAACGCCGTGCGCGTGCCCACAGCGGAGACCTTGCCCAGAAGCACGATGTTGGCGACGCCCGTGGCGAGACTGCAGAACACCATGGGAATGACGAAGCACTTGAGCACACGCAGGAAGATCTTGCCCGGGAGGTTTACGAGATCACTGACGTCGCTCGAGGCCTTGAAATGCGACAGGATCACACCCAATGCGATGCCCAAGACCACGCTGATGATGATCTGCGGGTTCGTGCGGCGCAGGAACGCGAACCGCGACGTGCTCTCTTCGTCCGGATACATGATCGGCGCCTCGTCAGGCTGCTGCAGGAATCGCATCGTCGGCGTGCCGGGCTTGCTCTCCTTACGCGGGTAGAGCTGTCGACTGGGCTGCTGGTAGTAAATGGCCGGCGACGCGATGGAATCCAGCGGCGTGAGCGGGTCTTCATGCAGCGAGGAGCCGTACAGACGGCGCTGGTCGGTCTCGTCCAGCAGCACGATGCCGTTGCCGCCGTTCGTGCCATTGCGGGAGGCGTTGAGGTTCATGGTCTCACCTACAGCAGCGATAGACTTCGTATCGCGTAGTCACGAGTAGCTCGCGCAAATGAACAGCTACAGACACGAGAGAGACAAGGCTCGCACTCGACTCGACTCGCATTGAGTAACCACCTGCCTCGCCATCAGGAAACCAGCGAGGTTCCATCGAGGACGATGGCGTAGTCTCGATTTAGATTGGGCATCTCGTACAATCCCAATCTAGCGTATTTTAGACTCGACTTATCTTTTAATGCCGCGTCGCTTCGACCATGGCCTCAAACGCCACAGAGATCCTCTTTGGATTGTGTGTTGGCTACCAGTCCTTCCACGCGTCCGCCGATCATGCGTGGCGAGTGGAGCCACTTCTCCCTCAAGCTTGGTCTTTTTGAGTGCGTGATGCCATAGGGGAGATGAATCTGACCTGTGACATGGGCGAAAAAAACAGTTTAACCCACTATCCAATCCTGATCTAAACCCACGCATACATTCTTCAAGATAGACACGATGGGTTAAACCGTTTTAAACACTTGTCTGAAACTCATTCCATCGGATCCCTTCGTTCATTCGTCTCCCCTGTCGTGCCCTCTGGGCCCGCGTGGCAGGCAGGCCGACCACGGCAAACCAAACCGTCACACGCCCACGGACTCACTTCGGGATCCGCCCTCGCTCAGTCTCTCTGTCTGTCTGGCTACAGCCCATCTACGAGCACCATGCCGTGCTACATGCACGAGTGCGAGCCGATCACGGAGCTCCAGCGCTTCGGCGCGGCGCTGCTGGGTCTCTACGTGTACCACTTCCTGTGGGACTCGATCTTCATCACGCCGCTGGCGAACTGGTTCCTCAAGAACAAGTACATCACCAAGGAGAAGCGCGACAAGATGCGCGAGTCGCTGTGGAAGAACGCTTCCGTGGGCACGTTCACGCTGCTCGGTCTGTACATCGGCCACGAACAGGACTGGTGGATGAACCCGAACGGCTACTACAAGGGCTGGCCGCACGAGACGCCCGAGATCATGCGATGGTACTACATGATCTACCTGGCGTTCTGGGTCCAGTCGGTCGACTTCATGCTGAACCTGACCAACAAGCACTACATCGTCAAGCGCAAGGACAACATGGAGATGCTGCTGCACCACTTCGCCACCATCGTGCTCATGGTCTTTTCGTACTTCTTCGACCTCACGCGCGTCGGCATGTGCGTGCTCATGATCCACGAGGTCAACGACCTGCTGCTCGAGACCGGTACGTTCCTCTTGTATTCTGCATTGTATCTATTGGAGCTCTTGTACTGACTGTGATGTACTTTCTCGTTTGACCCCACAGCCAAGGTGTTTGTGTACCTCGAATGGGAGCTGCTGGCCAACATCTTCTTCGGCACGTTCGCGCTCGCGTGGTTCGTCGTGCGCTGGGGCTTCTACGGCTACAACATCCTCTACTCGGTGTACTTCACGGCCTTCGACGACATCCTCGTGCCGATCCAGCAGAAGGGATCGTACTTGGGCCTGCCCGCGACGACCTGGTGGTGGTTCTGGCTCATCTTCTTCTCGTTCCTCGGTCTGCTCTTCGCGCTGCACATCTTCTGGGGCGTGCTCATCGTCAAGATGGTGGCCAAGACGCTGCAGGCGGGCAACGTGGAGAAGGACATCCGCAGCGATTCCGAGGCCGAGGACGACGACGAGAAGCCTGAGCCGGCGACGGCGCCCAGCTCCACGGACGGAAAGGCCAAGCCACGCCGCCGCGCGCCGAAGGCCGAGTAAGCCGAATGCTGCTGTTGCTAGCTAGTACTACTGCCTGTCTGTATACATCCATGCTCGTGTAGGAAGCGATAGACAACTTCATGATTTTGATCTTCATCCTCAGATTGCCATTGTTGCTTTCCTCAGCTCTGATACGGGACAATATCTGATTCTGTTTGCAAAAACCTCTCGTGTGGCATATTGTTGGATATCGCGTTTGGAAGGTTGGCGCCATCCACGGAATCACCGACGCCAACACCAACATGATGGCGAATGGCACGCTCAGCAACGGCTTCATGACGCCGCCCTACGCGCAGCAGGCGCCTGCTGTGTCCACGCACTTTGTTGGCGAAAGCGCGCGTGCGCTGTGCTTCCTCAAGGATGCGCGTGTGGCCGATGCGGCCATCGACGACCGTGGAGAGACGGAGTTGTTGCCGCTGCTTGCCGTCGGTGATGACGACGCGGTGGCGCTGTTTTTGCCTGTCGTCTCGACGCCTGACGAGGATTTCCTGCGTGACGAGATGAACAATACAAACAGGAAGCCTCAGGGTCGATCCCACGGCGGCGTGGAGCTCAATTCTATCGCGGAAATCGCCCACGAAGGCGAGGTCAACGCGCTTGGCTTCGCGTCTTCCGGCGGCTCGAACTTGCTCTTCAGCGCGTCGTCGTCGGGCAGCATCCACACGTATCGCGTGGGCGAATTCAACGGCGACAACAAGGCGATCGTCGCCGTCGAAACGCCGCAGTGGAAGCAGCTTTTCCGCCGCAGCGCGACGTCGCTGGACGTCCACAGTGCCCACGCGACGCTCGTGGCGGCGTCCGAAGGCGGCGACGTGGCGTGGCTGCGCTTTGGAGAGGGCGCTTTCCACGCGCAGGTGATCCGCAACCAGGAGTCCAGTCGCCTGGCGCTGCACGGCGTCAAGGTGCTAGCGAGAGAGACCGTCGTGGCGACCGTCGGCGCCGCGCCGGGCAGCCAACTGCGCGTATGGGACATCAACGCCAACCAGAGCTTCCCCGTCGCGACCACCGCCGAGTACGTGCTCTGTATCTATCCTGTGTGTTTGTATGCAGTTTTCTAATGTTTTGTGTTTGCAGTCCGCATGCGACGTGTGCGCTGACCAGTGTGGAGACGCATCCGACGCGACCGGAGCTACTCATCACGGGCAGCGACGACGGCCGCGTGGCGTTGTGGGATCTGCGTCGTCTGGACGCGCCGTTCCGCGTCGAGGCCAAGCACCAGCGCGCCGGTGAGTGACCATTTGTTTAATTGAGCTCCCCCGAAGCCTTGTACTAACTCACTCTATTCGTGATGCCCATGCCACAGTCCGTGCGCTTGCGGTCCACCAGACATCGCCGCGTCTTTTGTTCTCAGGTGGTGACGACGCGACGGTGCTGGCGTGGGACTTCCACCACGGCCGTCCGGCCAGCGAAGCTGTCGAGTACGAGAAGCACGTGCACGCGCAGCACCACGGCGCCGGCCTGCAGGTGCGGCCAGTGGCCTCGGGCTTCCTGCCGTGGAGAACCATGGACTTCCACGCCGCGAGCGACACGCTGGTCGCCGGCTCGGACGCGCAGTCGCTGCTGCTCGTGCGGCACGCGTCGCGTGTGCACCACTCGGCGCTATAGAGACAGGCAGACAAACACCAAGGAAGGATCAAGAGAACAGCCGCGCAGCCCACTTAAATATATTGGTAAAGAAGGCACGCTGCATGCTAGCTTGAAACCCAGCTCACAGAATCAACCGCTTGCGCGAGTAGAGCACTGCGCCGCTGGAGAAGACGCTCGGGGCAGCGGGACTCGCCGAGTCGCTGCTCTCATTGTTCTCATTGTTGTTGTTCTCATCCTCACACGGTGGTGCCGTTGCAGGCTCTTTCTCTCTACAGGCAAATAAACCAAGACAAGTCAGCATCAGTGTCCAGCATCACCATGGCGTTCTGCAAGTGCGGACGCACGGCAAGAGATGCTGCGGCAGATCCAGTGTGCTGGCGACGTTACTGAGGTCCGTGGGCGACGCCAAGTACACCATCTTCTTGTAGAACGCGCTGCTCACGAAGCCTTTGGCCACGAGCAGCAGCAGCTTCAGCCATATCGTCGGCTCGTAGATGTAGAAGAAGCGCAAGTTCTGCTGGTACTTGGACGAGAACGTCTTAAAGAGCCGCTTGAGCCACGCTGCAGTCGGTTGGTTCTCATCCGACGTCTCCGAATGCACGTACAGCACACTGTAGCTTCGGTCCACGACGGCGTCCATGGTCTGGATGATAAACAGCATCACTCGGTCGAGATCCACGTCGCCCACGTGGAGACGGCTCGCCATGTACACGATCACAGGCGACCCCGAGTGGTCCACGCCGGCATTGTACAGGAACCGAAGCCTCTTCAGGTCGCCGAAGTCCTCTGTCTGGGCCTTGGCAAGTGCCTTCTGGTACGTCAGCACCTCTCTTTCAACACTGCTCTGCGTCTTCATGAGCTGACGCTGACGCTCTTCCTGCAGCTTCTTCAGCCGCTCGAGCCGCTCGACGTCCGGATCCGCTGACATCTCACAGAAGCTCTGGATCGCCGTGTCTTCGTCGTCTTCTAGCAGCTCGTGCTCGTCCTCTGCGTTGTTATTGGACCAGTCGGACACCAGTCCGCCAATGCGGATCTTGCGCTCTGCGATGATCGGCTCGCCAAACTCATCACCAAGATCTCGCGACTCTAGGATCTTCACACTGCGGATATCCTCCTCGCAGTTCCGAGGGAAATACAACGGCAGAAGCGCCTCGTACGTGAGCTGGTCCTCCAATGCGTCCACACAGAACACCACGAGGTCGATGTCGCTCTCATAATGCTCCAGGAACCGCCGCACAGTTCTCGCTGCAATATGCGCCGCCTCGTCGCGTGGGTATCCCTTGCGCTTGCTGTACAGACACGGGAACGCGACGGACCGCAGCTTCTGCTCCACTGCAGCACTGAGCACGGAGCGGTAGCACATGTGCAGCGCGTGCTCTGCTGCATTGTGGTACTTGACGTTGTACCGAGGTCCGACCGTGTGGATGACCTTCTTGGCGGGCAGGCGGCATCCGCGCGTGACCACGGCCTCGCCTGTCCGACACGGCCCCACGGAGCTGCACTCCGTCCAGATCTCCTTCCCGGCAGCGTCCAGGATCTTGCGGCTGAGACCCGCGGTGTCGTTTACGGCTTCGTTCGTGGCGTTGACAATGGCGTCGATCTGCAGCTTCCAGATCGGCCCGTTCCACAGCGCAATGCGCGTGTTCAAATGCGTTTTGCGAGGGAAGGGGAACGTAACCACTGCGTCGAGAGGGCTGCAAGGCTGCTGCTGCGCATCAGAGGCGTTCTCATCGTCGGGCGACTGCCACACACGCAGCGAATCCAGAGGAATCGAGTCGTCCGTCATGAGGTCCGCACGAAATGATGCGCTTTCTGTTGGAAGGGTGTATCTTGAAGAGCTGCATGGAATGATTCCATGGAATCCAGTAAAATACTCGTAATATACGACATTCCCGAAATATATCCTGAAGCTGGATGTTTCCGGATTTTTTCAGAGGGCATCTCGCCGAATTACCAGTTGAGGCTAATGTCGACTGATTAGTCTTGGGTTTTGATGTCCATCTGCTCCTTTTGCGCTGTACTCAGCGCCGCATGGACCAAATGTTTTGCCCGTTCAGTTCGCGACGACTTGCTTCCAGTATGGAACCCCCATCCGACTCACCAGATGCCGAAGTTAGACGCAAGCAACATGATCATCAGCTGTTTCCACAGCATCAACGTGGATAGACCTCCGCCTCGCCCCGAAAGAGACGGGATGAGTGAGGATGTCCGTCTGCAGTGGATGGCGCGTGGGAAGGAAGGGGTCTCTTCTGGACCAACTTGTCCCCGTTGAGCCCAAGAGCTCATAGTCCAAGTTGCCAAGCTTCAGAGCCCCTCGACTAACTGATCCTCGACCATGTTCGCCTCTGTCCGCTCCATCGTCGGCGCCGTGGCGCTCGTCGCCGCCGCTGTGTGCGTCCAGGACGCCCACGCCCACGTGTACCTCACGGAGCCGCTCGCTGAGTTCAAGTCCGGTGCGTCCAAGTCCAGTTGGGTGGCTGAGTTCCAGCCGCCATGGACGGGAACCTTCAAGACTGGCGCGCAGTACGCCGTCGTGGCCAAGGAGAAGGGTTTCAAGGACCTGCGCTCGTTCCTGGAAGACAAGGGTCCTGTGTGCGGCAACTCGCTCATCGACGCCAAGCCGAAGGCGATCCCAAGCAACGGCATGATCTCGCTGGCCAGCACCATCGAGCACGCCGGTCCATGTGAGGTCTGGTTTGACGATGTCATGGCTTTCCACGATGACGACTGCGAGAAGACGTTTGGATCGGCGACGTCGTTCCAGGTGGACTTCTCCTCGTGCAAGGGCTCGTGCACGCTGCGTTTCTACTGGCTCGGTCTTCAGGACGGCGGCAAGCGCTGGCAGTCGTACAGTAAGTGGCTCCCTATCTGGAATGCGGGGCATGTGGACATCGACACTAACGATTTGTTTCCCCTTTTGCAGAGAACTGTGTGCCATTGACCGGCAACGGCGGCAGCAGTGCTGGTGGCAGCACCACGACCAAGCCTGTCACGACGAAGGCTCCAAGCACCCCAGCTACCAAGGCTCCGAGCACCCCAGCGACGAAGACTCCAAGCACGCCTGCGACCAAGAAGCCGAGCACTCCGGTCACAAAGGCCCCCGCTCCAGCCACTCCTGCCTCGACGCCGAAGTCTCCTGCTTCTAACTGCAAGCGTCTTCGCAAGTAAACCTGCTCCGATGAAGGATCATCCAACAAGGACCCTTCCAGTCCGATTGTTGATTTATGTAATCGCCGTCAATTTTGAAGTATGAAAGATCAAAGCAAAGATCTCAACAATCAGAAAATGTTTATTTGATGGACGATATCGGTTATCAGCGGCTTCTCGTCAAATTTAGACCAGAACTTTAAAAATGCATGCAGGTGTCAGCAGCAGACCTTTCCGCTTGGGTCCTCAGTTTTAGCAACCTGTACAGACCGATTCACGTTAAAATCGGAATTTGTTCTCTCTCATCTGACGTTTATGCGTTTTTGAAGGTTGTTGAATGACGCATACGACGTCAGCACGATAGTGCAAACACTATGATTGGTCCACTGGCATTTTCTTCGCTGTTTCCCATGGTGAATCAGGGGCAAAAGCCAGCAACAAGCGAGAGTGAAGGTCTGGTTCTCTTCAATGTCGACGTCGGCACGTCTGTTCCCTCGGGTTTGTTGTTCCTTTGTTGTTCGGGGTGTGGTTTCGGCCTATTGAAGCTCGCAGAACTTCCAACAACATTTTCCAATTTCCCAACCCACACCCACACTCAGCCCCGTACCAACACTGGTACAATCCGACGGCAGGCGACCAACACGCACGTTCGCGCCCTTTCCCAAGTTGCGCGCTCCCAAACTGCTCTCCTCTCCTCTCCGCTACGCCACGCTCCCCCAGCACTCATCTCGATTCAGAACACATAGAACGCCAGAACGCACAAGCAACGAGCGTCCTCCATCCTCCATCCTCCAACTTTTCCAACTTTTTTCCAACAAATCCAGCCATGAAGCACCAACAAATCCACCCGCGCGCACGCTCCATCGTGCCGTCACCTCAGGCCATCGCCATCCGCAAAGGCACCATCCGCAGCCGCCCACGCACTCGCTGGACCACCGATATGGACGAAATCGAGTTCGCGCACGCGTCGCTGAGCTCGGTGAGCCGCGGCGTCGTCGGTCGAGACGGATCCAACGATATCCGGTCGGTCGCCAACGTTCAGAAGCTGTCGATGCTGCAGGAGATCTTCCCCAGCGTGCCCGTTGAAGTCCTGGAGGACGTGCTGGTCGCTGCGCAGTTCTTCATGGACACGGCGGCGTCCATGCTCAGCGAGATCTCGCGGGAGATGGCCAGCGAGCCGACGGTGGACGAAGAGTTGGTCGACTGGGCTTCTGTCCAGAACGAAGACGCGGACCAGTGGCACGAGGTTTCCGAGTCGCGGCCCGAGCTGCAGCAGTGGGTCATGGTGCAGGACGACTGGGAGGTGGTCGACGGCGACGCCGCCACCAACCAGGAAAACGTGCGCTCGTACGCCGACGTGCTGCGAGCGGCCGTGGACACGCCAACCCCCCTGCCTGAGCTGTCTCCACTGCGACCAGCGGTGTCGACGTCGCCGTTAATCACGCTGAAGAAGAAGGACGCGGCCGAGATGCCAGAGGACCTGGACCTGGGCAGCGCCAAGTCGTTCGGCACGCGAAAGCGCCGCTTCCTGCGCAAGTTCCGAGCCTAATGAACACTCTACAGACGACAAACACACACACTGAGGCATCCACGCACGCCTCCAACAACCATAAAGACGCCACTGCCTCAGGCTCCTCCACCGGCAAGCCGAGCCCCAGTTTCCACAACACTAGAAACCTAC
>JAADXE010000825.1:0-15283 GCA_023337545.1 Pythium coloratum | reverse complement strand
GCGTGGTCGGATCGTATGGGGAGTTGCTCACACTGGACGAGTCCATGAGCGCCGTCACGATCTCACGGTCTCGCACCGACCACACGAACCACGCCTTCTCCACGGTCTTCTGGCGAGTGCGAGCCGTCACGGCGTCAAAGTGAAGGCTGTTGGCCAGTGAGATCATGGGTGTCGCACCGATGCCTCCGCTGATGAACACGAAGTGCGAGTAGTGGTCCATGTCGATGGACACAGAGCCGTACGGTCCGTCCACGAGCATCGATGGACCCGTGTGAATCTCCGTCGAGGCGACCTTGTCGGCTAGTTTCTTGGTCCAGTCACCGGAAACCTTGATGTAGATGGTGACTATCGGCTCGTGAGGGGCCGACGCGATGGTAAACGGGTGCCACTCCAGACTGGAGACCTGAGGGAAGCACAGGAACACGTACTGGCCGGCTTCGTACTTGAATGAAGGGCTGGGCTTCGTCGGATCCTGGAGACTGCCGTTGTCAGGACGCACGCGTGGGAACTGGACCCGCACGACATCCTTGGAGACCAGTCTCACGGTCACGTCGCTAGCCGCGATGGCTCCGTTTTTCTTGCTGTAGCTGCGTGTTCGGTAGCCAAAGCGGAAGAGGAGGTCGAGAACGAAAGGCGCAAAGCCGACGAGCACTAGCGACGCGCCGTGGATCACAATGACCACGAGGAGCACGAGGAAGAGGACCCAGTGGGAGCGAAGGAAGAGCTCGAAGAACATGCGGCGGACGATGGGGAGGGCGAACACGACGAGTACCGTCAGCACGATGAACGCGACGATGCCAGTGTCGATGGTCAAGTTGCTGTACTCCGAGGTGTCGTCCTTGAGCAAGTACGCGAGGCCGTGCAAACCCGACAGGATCCACGTCACACCCGCAAAGAACTTGTGGTAAAAGATGGCTCGCTCCCACGAGAGCCCCGTGGCAACGAGAAGGATCGAGTTGTTGCGGACCGCCAGTGCGAACACCACGGCCATGGCAAGCGTAGGCAGCGACGACGAGCCTCCCACTTCGTGTTTGCTGGCCTGGTAGGCGTTGATGGCGATGAGAGCCGCCGAGACTGGAAGCGTGACGATGAGATCACCCAGCTTGAGCTCCAACGAGTCCGTGAAGAAAGGCACCGGGCGCGAGAAGACCTTGCGAGAGAGCTGCCAACGCAACGCGAACCACTTGCAAGCCAGCGTTGGCACAGTTGAGGCCGCTGGCTTGGGGCCGGAGGCGACAAAGTCGGCCACCGGAGTGTTGGGGCTCTCGAGCATGGAGAGGTCGGTCTTGGGTGTAGTGGCGTTCATCTTGGACTTGGACTTGATCGCTGGGGCTCCGATTGTGAAGTGAAAGACGGCATGACGTTGAGCCTCAGCTACACCAAGACCTGCTCGAGGGGTGCTGAGGCGGTGGGGACAGCGTGGGACTCCTAGCCTCGTGGTGGCTGCTCACGGCTTCAGTACACGCTGGTCGGGCGATGTCTCCTCGTGTCGCACTTTGTGATCCGACTGCGCTGTTCTGGCGGGCTAGGCAGTCCGACGCGCCTCAGCTTCGCACCAGTGAACCCATTCCAAAGTGTACATGCCGTTGAACATGTTGCGTGTCAGTTACTATGTTGGCTGACTAATACGATTGATTGCTCTGAGGCTGTCCATTGCGAGCTAATCGCAGATGATGTTGGATACTAAAACCTATATTCATCACAAAAGGGAACCCAGCATGTCTCCGAAGTCTCCGAATTTGAAGACAACTGAAGATTGGTATTTTGAAGTGAAAGACCTCCGGAACACGGTACTGTACCGTAGAAGGCAGACGTTGAAGAGACTCTTACGTCGAAAGCGACATTGTTTTCATCATGTGTTGGACTCTGGTCGGCGTGTTTCACTGCAACCCATCAAGAACGGTGAACCCATGCCAACGTCGCATGGAGGGATTTAATTTGTTGGTATATGCAGAGCAACCTGGGGACGAGCTTATGAGGTCATGACCCGAAATTGCAAGTGCAAAGTGCGCTGAGGGGTGTTGAGGCCCTCAGAATTCCCTCAACTTGAGGGAATTCTAGCTGCCTTCGTATTATAGCTCTGAGGCGCAAATGCAACATCATGCACTGAACAGTGCGCAAGTGTGTTATCAGGACTTGATCTACGCCATAATGCAGACGGCAGCACGATCTTCTTTCTGGTGAAGACGCACTCGGACACACCTGGAATGCGAAACAAACAGATCCACACCACCGAGAGAGAGAGGACAACGCAAATGTTGGCCGACTAAAATTCGAAACTTCGGGAGGCTTCTCACATGGAGGAAGCTGTCCCACGGCGAATTAAAGTGGCGAGCGAGCGGCTGCTGGGCATTGTGGTGGCGATGACGACACGATGTTCATGAAAGCTGCCAGAGGGAGGCAGAGCGCAGCTCAACGAGAACGAGAGCGAGGGCTCGTCGTTGAGTCGCGCTTCGGTTTAGTAGTTTATCTTCTTTAGAGAATTGTACTGCGAACGAGGACGAAATGCATCGGCGAGTGAACACCAGCAAGGAGATCGTTCACACCACTGATAGTCCTGCAGGATTACTAATTCGCCTAACGAACTTGTTCCATCCAGTCTCCTCCATTACACGATCGGAACTTTCGTTCTAAGCACTCACGGCTCCACGAACAACAGAGTGTATTACCACGATGACTTACAAAGGAGAGCTCCCATTGACTCCAGCTTTCGGCAGTTCATTGCTGGGGAGCATGAAGATGAGCACTTCGTCGTGTGGGGTCAAAACACCCTCGAACCCTCGAAATCCGATATATCAGTGCTAAATAGGGAAATGACTAATGACGAGCATTTTTAGAACAGATTCCCCTTCGTTACCCTCATTGAGCATATTTCTACTTCATTCCCAGATAATAGATGAAAAGGTTGCTCAATAAGGGATGCGTCCACCCCGTTGTGTAATCAACTTGTAAACGTTTGCCCGTAATTGGTCATTTCCATTCCAGAGAATGCTGGTCTTTGTGCCTGCTCTCAAATCATTCATAAGGTCTCACATTCCATCTTCCTCCCAAGCCGCCTCAAAGATCTCTCTTCATGGCGTTCGACGCCACCACTACACACCACAGCGACGGACACAGTGGCCACGCAGCCAGCGTGCTCGTGGTTCAGAGGGCGCTGCAGCTCCAGGATCTCGACAAGGCGATTGCCGCCTTTCTCCAACTTCCAGCAGTCGACTCGGACCACGAACAATGGCTCGAAGCTGTACTGCGTGACGCATACCGCGCCGGTTTGTTCCATATCAGTGCAGTGTTGGGCTTCCTCAACCGACTCCCCCATCCAGAGTGGACGCTGGACGGATGCAGCATCATCAACAGCGTCCACAAAGATCTAGAGGCATCTCAATCTCAAATCCACCACGTTCCGACACTGCCGCTGGCGTTCTTCCTGAGCGACTTGATGCTCCAACTGGATGGAAACCCCAAAGCTCGTGCGCAGAGCTACTGGTACGAGTGGATATCCCCTGCCGTACGCGCGATCGTCCAGGGAAGAGCTGTTCGGTTCGAGTCGTTCCACTACAAGGAGATGCTGTACGCAGGCGCGGACGACCTGTCGTTCGACAGTGTACGCCGTAGTCTGTTCACGTGGCAGCCTGAGTGGACGGCTGACGGCCGCAAAGACGAGTGGCTTTTCATCCCAGCGACAGACTCGCGCAACCGCTTTCTACTACAAAATCTGCAGTACAATGAGATGGTGTACGCCGCCGACCACATGAAGTTCGCGCCTGATGCCAATGGGAAGCCGCGAAGCCGTGTGTTCAGCTGGCGCAGAAACAAGGAAGATATTGGTGGAATGGGAGTCTGGCAGCTTGTGCGGGTCGATGCGAGCAACCGCGATGTGTTCGCGCTGTTCAATCCGTACCAGAACCAGTATTTGTACGCCCCCGACGACGAGAGCGACTGCCAACGACGTCATCTTCTGACGGCGAGTCACAAGCCGGACGACGCCGTGTGGCTGGGCAAGCGCAAGTGGATCATCACGCCAGTTGAGTCGTCGCTACTGGAGAAGGCGATTGAGGCGTTCTTCACCAAGCAATACACGGATACTGTGGGCTTGTGCACTCGTTTGCTCGAGGACGAACTGTCGGATCGGACGGAGCAAGTCAAGTGCTTCGTGTACCGTATGGCCACGAACCTTCGACTCACGAATATCGGCCTCATTCAAGCGGATTTTGACAGTCTCGCATTGTTCGGAGGTGGCAAGGCAGCCTCGTTCCATGGACTTCATCACCTGTGGGCAGAGGCGGCTGCCATTATGGTCGACTCTGGTCTCTCTCCAAGCCAGCGTTTGCGCCTGATTCCGGTCGAGATCCAACTCCAGCGTGCCGACCAATTGTTCGCTGGTAAGAACTACCAAGGCGCCCTTCGTGTATACGAAGAGATCGTGAACTCGCCAACAACGTTGTCAGATTTGAAGGCGAAGTTGACGGAGGCAGAGATCCAGGTCGCCAAGTGCTACGTTGCAAGCGGCCAGATCCAGAACGCACTCACAGTGCTTGACGCCATGCTCAAGCCCAGGACAGAACCTGTGACGATCGACGTGGAAGCCCGTGTGTTGCTGTGGATCGGACGGTGCAAGCGCCAGCAGAAGATCTTCGATGACGCGTTTCGAGTCCTTGAGCGTGCGTTCAACACCATTGCGACGGCGTCTGACGACCAGTTCACGTGGATTCGTCAGAGCATTTCACTGGAGATGCAGGTGGTCGAGATCTGCCGACGTGAGCTACTCAGTCAATTGATGGCCGCTTCTTCTCAAACTGCTGAGACTCCCGCTCCTTCAGTCAGCTGTCAGCTCGCTGAAGAGATGATCCATGCACTGCAGTGTCCGCTGAGTCTGGAGCTCATGCAGGATCCAGTCGTCTCGCCGCACGGAACGACCTACGAGCGCAGCATGATCGAGCACCATCTCGACGTGAACGGTCAGTTTGATCCGCTCACGAGAACGGCTCTTGTCAAGACGCAGTTGGCCCCGAATAGGGCACTGAAGACGCTGATGGAGACGCTACTGAGTGAGCACAAGCTCAATCAACTGCTTCAGGCGAGCTCTTCGTAGAAGGCGTAGCCATCCACTTCCGACTTGTCTCCTTACGCAGTGGAAAGAAATATTATGCTCAACTCACAACTTTGACAAGCTGGTGATGGCTGCGTCATTCAAACTATAGGGTTGACACGCTTGCATCATCCGTCTAAGTCCTGCCAAGGTAACACGAAGCCGATGACACCAAGCTGACGTGATGAAGACCCAACGAGACGAAGTCCATTTTAACCCATGGCATCAAACGCAGAAGGCTCAGCCGGGAAGAAGTCTTCAAACGTTCTATTTTTTTGGACGGCATCCTTCGTGGGACCCACATCTTTATAGGTGCCCAGACTCCACAGCAACATCAGCAACTACGAGGCAACGCCGATAACTACGAGAGGCTTCATCGGCAATGGCATTGATGGCGATTATGACGTAGAGCTCACCTAAACGTCCCAAAATTAATCCGAAACACGAAAAAGTGTCAAACACGTTCAAGTCGTTTAGGTGTAGGTGTCACGTTCTGGATCTATGTTTCCATCCAATCACATCACGCCATTTTGTTCCTCCTCTCCCGTCACCGGTTCCAGCCGTCAGTCAGAGTGATGGTCCACTGTGTCAGAATGACGATGACTCAGAAACCAATTTCCAGGAAAGGACTTAGGAGGAGCTCTTCGCTTTTTGAGTCCGGAATCTCAAAGGGCGGAAGGACGGACGGCCGCGAAGCCACTGGACGACGCGACAGAAAGCGACCTCATTAAGATCCTTAGCTATGAGCGCGCAGTGCACGTTGATCGCGGACCGCACGGACGACGCCGTGCAGCTCGCGCTTGGCTTCATCGCGCTGTCGTCGCTGTACTGCAAATGGCACTTTGAGACGCCACGCCGCGCCGCCAAGATCTGGTTTCTCGACGCCATGAAGCAAGGCACGTCGGCCGCCATGGTCCACGTGCTCAACATCGTCTGCGCCATAGCGACGGCCGACGACAGTCTCAAGGCCAGTTCCGCGGATGAGGTAGGATTGCGGATCTGGTCGTCTCGGTGGAGTTATGGGGGATAGAAGCTAACGAACTGTGTTTTTTGGAATCTTGGCAGTGTGCGTTTTACTTCATGAACGTGGTGATCGACACGACGCTGGGCGTGTACATCGCATATCTGCTTCTCCAGGTCGTCACTGCGTTTGCCGTAAGTATTTGCACTGGCTCGTGTTGGATGATCCTCGTGAAAGATGCTGATCCTGACCTTTGCCGTTTGATGTTTCCTTCCAGGTTCGCCGTAACTGGTCGACGCTGAAGCACCCTGGTCGCTACGGCGATCCGCCATCGCTGTGCGTGTGGACAGCGCAGCTCTTGTCGTGGATGCTCGTGCTGATGGTGATGAAGATGATCGTGGCCATCGCGATCTACATCTTCCGTACGCCACTTGGATTCATCGGCTCGCTGTTGTTTTACCCCGTGCACCACCATCCGAAAGTCGAGCTGCTGATCGTCATGATCGGCTGCCCATTGGTCATGAACATGGTGCAGTTCTGGATCCAAGACAGCTTCCTCAAGGACCACTCGCACGCGCGTGAGACGGAGGACAAGCCGCTCAACTCCAAGCCGACTCAGTACGGAGGCACCACGGAGACCAAGCGTGAACTGAGCAATCTCTTTGGATTCTTGGGAAGTAAAACGGAGCAAGAAGAGCTCGTCCAGCCAAAGGCAAAGAACCACAAGAAGAAGAATGGCAAGAAGACCGCGGACGGATCCAACGCAGAGGACATGTACGAGGTCCTATAGACATAACGACCTCAGCTCCAGCTACACACACGACCACACACACAAAGAGCAGGCAACGGGATGAAACATAAACAGATTTGTACTACGACAGCATGTCGAGGATGTCTTCTTCCTCGGAATCGATGGCTTTCTTCGGCGGGGGCGCTGGCTTCGCCTTGGCCAGCATCCTCGGTGGCTCCTTGCGCGTCGGTGCGGGCTGCGTTGGACTGGATTTGATCTTCTTCTCTGGCGAGAGGCTCCCAGTCGACGCAACTGATGACGGTGCCATGCGTTTACGTGCACGGCCACTGCGTTCAACTGTCTGCTCGTCATCCTGCTCAGCTTCTTCCTTGATGATCGCGTCTAAATCATCCAACACGTCGGCAGCGGCACACACTTGAGACGGCGTCTTGAGTTGCGACGCCAGTTGACTGTATGCTTTGATCGCGCCACGAGTCACCCGCGAAGAACTGCTCGGCTTCTTCTTCGGAGAGCCGTCCGCGTCACTGTCTCCATCTTCCTCTTTTTCCTCCTCTTCTTCTTCGCTGAGATCGCTGACAGCATTCTCGTCTTCGTCCTCCTCGTCACTCGAGTCCGCCTTCTTCTTCAGCTTGGCTCCCACTTTCTTCTTGCGGCCTCCAGGAGCCGCCACTCGCTTCTTCGCTGCAGTTGCCCTCATAGACGACGCGCCGTCCGCTCGTGTCTGCGCCATCGTCACCTCTTGCTGCAGACGCTCGATCTCCTCCTTCTTGGCGTTCAGCACCGCACAGAACTTGGTGAAGAGCTCATCTTCGACGCGCTGCTTGGCCGTCAGCGCCGTCTCCAGTAGCTTATCCTTCGCTGTCAGCATCGCTTCCAGCTCGCTGATCCGCTGACGCTGTCTGGACGTCTCACTGTGGCTGTGCTGACTCTTGGCCACAACGTCATGGAGTATATCCTGCCAGTTCTGCGTCTGTAGCTGCTTGTCCGCCACCTCAGTGAAGACCAACGCTGCGTACTTCATCGCAAAGCCAGAGCCTGTGCTTTCCATCAGCGTCAGCGTGCTCTTGCCAGTCGACCACTTGTACACGAAGCCTCTCTCCTTCGCAGTAGCAGCACCCATAGTGAAGCACCGCTCCAGCACGTCGAGGTATTCAGCGGCTGAGCAGTCCAACACGGCGGGCTTCTGCTTCTCGTGGAGGTCTGTGCGCCACAGACGCCGCCCCTGGAGCAGCTCTAAACGCAGGAACGTCTTCTTCGCGACTTCATCTGGCTGTCGACGGCAGCGCACATACACAGCGCGCAGGGAGGCCGCGCAATCGACCGGCGCATCCGCCCAATCCACCTCGATCTTGACCAACGCCATTGTGATTGTGAGCAATTCCACTGGGGCAACTTGCTGAAAAAGCGAGGAAATGTACCCACTGGGGTATCGCATAAGTTAACTCAAGATACCGGTATTTGTTCTGTAGCCTTACCGGTATTTGCTCCGAGTGTGACGCATGTTCTGCGTTCCGAAACATCAGCCAGCATCCGAAACCTTCAGCACGGCGGATGACCGACGAAGACGCTGATTGAAGAACCGCAGTTTCCACACGCCAGCAGCCAAAAAACGCCAACAACTTCACATCCAACGCCAACTCATCCAACTCTTCCAACGCCAACTTTTTTCCAACACCAACGTTATCCAACACCAACACTTTCCAACAAGTACCCACCGAACGGCAACGAAAATGGTGACGGAAGAAGACGAGTTGAACCACCACGATGCCGCGCTGGCGGCGACGCTTCTTCCAGCGATCCGCCGCTCGCTGCAACTACGCGAGATCGACGAGGCGCGCGCGTCATTCTTGCGGCTTCCTCTGCTGTCGCAGCGCCACAAACTCTGGCTGGAAGACGTCCTTCGCGACGCGTACACGGCCGGTCTCTTCGACGTCAACGCCGTGCTCAGCTTCCTCGAGAGTCTCCCCAACTGGCACTGGACGCTTGACGGCTGTGTGGTTCTCCACCGCATCAACACGACGCTCGAGTCGTCCAGCGTCCACATCGTCCACGTACCAACGCTTCCGCTGGCGTATTTCCTCCACAAACTCATGAGCCAATTCGACGGCAGCGTCAAGATCCGCGCCGAGAGCTACTGGTACGAATGGGTCTCTCCGACCATGCGCGCCGTGGTCACGGGCAAGCCACTGACCATCGAGAACTTCCACCGCAAGGAATTACTGTACGCGCCGGCCAGTAACTTTGCGTTTGACTTTGACCGCCGCAATATCTTCACGTGGCAAAAGACTTGGACGCCCGACGAGCGCAAGGAGCAGTGGCGACTCATCCCAGCGACCGCCAAGCGCGACCGCTTCGTGCTGCAGAGCGTGCAGTTCGATGAGTGTCTGTACGCCGCCGACTACGCCAAGTTCCGTCGTGACGCGCGTGGGAATCTACGCAGTCGCGTGTTTGGCTGGCGCAAGAAAGGCGAAGACGTTGGCGAGTCGGGCCACTGGCAGCTTGTGCGTGTCGACCCGTTGAACCGCGACGTGTTTGCGCTGTACAACCCGTACCAGAAGGAGTATTTATACGCGCCGAGTGACGTGTACGATAGTGAACGGCGGTTTGTGTTCACGGCCGTCCACAGTCCGCAGGACCCCGTGTGGCACGAAGAGCGCAAGTGGCGCATCACGCCGCTGGCGTTCTCGGTCATGGAGAGCGGCATTGAGGCGTTCTTCATGAAGCAGTACCCGCAGGCGGTCGCCTTTCTCACAAAGGCACTCGAGAGTGAGCTACCCGACCACACAGAGCACGTGAAATGCTACGTGTACAGAATGGCGGCGAACCTACGGATGACCAAAACCGGTCTTTTGTATGAAGACTTTGAACGCATCGAGCAGGTCGGAGGAGACAAGGCCGCGATCTTCCATGGGCTCCACCACTTATGGGCGGAAGCTGCTGCGGTGCTCAAGCAGAATCAAAAGACTAGTGACGAGGAAGGAGGAGAAGCTCAGGGTGAGAAAGGACTGTTGGTGTCGCTGGACCACCAGATCCAGCGAGGAGACAAGCTGTTCGTGACGAAGGACTACCAAGGCGCATTGACGATGTACCAGGAGGCTTGGGATATGCAGCCAAAGACCCAAGACCGCGTGCTGCGAGTCAAGCAGAGTGACGCGAAGCTCAAGATCGCCAAGTGTTACTACGCGATGGAGCAGGCGGAGAGTGCGTGGCGAATGCTGGAGGAGATGGTACCCAAGAGTGAAGAAGCATCGGAAGTGGAACACACGCTGAGTATTGAGACCGAGGCGCGTGTGCTGTTGTGGATGGGACGGTGTAGACGACAGCAGAAGAAACACGATGAAGCGCTGCGGTATCTCGAGCGGGCGTTGGATACGTTGGCGCCTGCGTCCGACAACAGCAACCAGTGGATACGCCAGTGTATCGTGGCCGAGATGCAAGTCGTGGGTATCCACCAGCGCGAGTTGCTAGACGATCTCCTCGCCCGATCGGACGCAGCGGCGACCCATGTCCCCGCCCACCACGCGCCGAGCACAGGCCCGCGCGCGGCCTCCAAGACCGTGCAGAATATCGTGGATCTGTTCCAGTGTCCACTGAGTCTCGAGTTCATGCAGGACCCCGTCATGACGCCGAACGGCGATACGTACGAGCGCAGTATGATTGAGCACCACCTCGACGTGAACGGCCAGTTCGATCCGCTGACGCGTGCGCCGCTGACCAAGTCCCAGTTGTCACCCAACCGCGCACTGAAGACGCTGATGGAGACACTGTTGAGCGAGCACAAGCTCGGCTTGCTGCTGACGTCCTGCGGGGCATAGGAAGTGGGCAAATCAAGGCTTTAATCGACGTTTTTGGAGTGGCAAAGGACGTTTACGTTCAATATTTGGCGGTTGGCCGGCAGCAATCGTGCCTCTTACACGCACGGCACCGTGACGACTGGATAGCTCGGCTGGGACCGCATCGGCGACTGGTAGACGATGAACGACTTGAATGGCCCTGAGTTCACGGTAGTGTTGTCTGGGAAGACGGGTCTATCATTCCTTCGGTCCACTGTCGTCAGGTAGTTCTTACACGCAGCGTCTTGGTAGAGAGTGAGGCTCAACAAATTGTCGTCTGCCTTTAAGTTGGCAAACAAAGTCTTCCTGTACGCTTCGGTACTGCATGCGTCGAGACGGTAGCACGTGTAGGTCACCAGATTCGTGACGGTGACTGTCGCGGTCGGAGACGTCACGTGCACAAGCGACACAGGCGGCGGCGCAGTCGTCGGAGGTGGAGTCACGGTCGTTGAGTCAGGCGTAGCCGTCGCTGGAGCAGGCGTGACGGCGGTAGGAGTTGGCGTGGCTGTGGATGTGGAGTCGGCATCGGAGCATACCGCAGCGTTAGTGGTAGTGGTCACCACGGAAGCAGCGAGTGCCAACAGCGTCGCGATCGTGTGGAGAAGTGTTCGAAGACAGAATGTGGCTTGTTGGAATGAGGTCGGGAATCGCACAATGAGCTGTCAGAGTGAGACTGGAAACTGGAACAGGACGGATGATCGTCTGTCTCGCTGGTAGAGAGAGCAGTGGACAATCGCACCATCAGGTCCGTGACTCACTTGCCTCACTGTACACTTACGAGCCACCTCCACCAAAGCCAGCGTGGATTCTGTTCAGTGAGCAATGTGAGTTTTCCTCATGTGAACGTCATCATGGGACGGAACTCGTAAACGGCACAGGGCCATGTATTATATTATAATTCGAAGTATTCTTATTTGAGTGTGGCCCTAATTGATTTGCTGCTGGAAGGCCCTCCGTCCCTGTTGCTGCTCTCCTTGTTCGGGTGCCACGTCCTCCGAGCCTGAGCTCGATGCTGATTCCAGTGATTCTCCTCGCGACATCCCCGACGACCCCGCGGACTCCTCCTCCGTTGACGAAGCACCAGACTCTTCTTCCTCTATTATAGTGGCATTCGTATTCCACACAAGTCGGAAGCTCGTGCCTCGCTGCGAGAGTCGTATCTGCCTCAGTGTCGCCAGCAACTCAGTCCGCAGTGTCGAGAAATGGAGCTTGCGCTGCACTAATATCAACGGCAGCACTTGGTACAGCGTCACGTTGGCGTTGATCTGTGGGATCGTGTACTCGCCCATGTACTCCACGTACACGGCCATGGACAATTCGGATCGGTGCTGCTTGAGCCATTCAGCGACGCGGCCTGTCATGAGGATCTGGCCTCCATTGCCAAGGTCTCCAACGTACTCAGCGATCACTTCGCTGACACCCGAGTACGTCGTCTTGCCCGTGGTGACGTGGATACCTTGGACCATCGTCCCATCGGTCTCGTCGGCGTCATGGATACCCATGCGAACCCGTAGCCCGTTGAAAATGACGCGTCGTCCAGCGCGTAGCTTCTCGGTCGCAGGGACAGCGCCGTGGATGTCCTTGGGCCACTTGGCGACTAATAGTAGCAATTGTACGGCCATGCAGTACTCAATGGCGTCGCTGATCTTGTGGAACGCGATCTGGAACGCGTCGCCGACCGTCGTGACTTCATACCCACGGTACTTGCGAAGCGAGGACCGTAGAATGTTATCGTGGATCTCGATCGCAGGCCCCATCATCTCGCCGTTCGCGTTCCACAGCGCGCTGGACGACTCGATGTCCGTGTACACAAACACGGGGATGTTTCGAGGCGCCTCGAGATTGTCATCGTCGGGTGTAGTGATGAAGCGCTGGTGTAGGAACCGAGGCTCGAAGTCTTCTGGAAGACATGGTGCGCAGGTGCTGAACACACAGGCCTGTGAGCAGCTCGTGGTGATCGCGAGGGCGAGACCTGAAGCGTTGTAGATCAGTAGACTCACGCCAATCGCACGAGCGATACTGTCGTCGGATTCCATGGTGTGGAAGGTGATAATCAGCGTCGAGATCTGGAATTGGAACGAGAAGAACGCGTATACAAGCCTAGAGACACACAGAAGCATAGAGTGAGTCTCTACTAGAAGACTGGGTGGTATGATAGTCAGTAGGCACGTACATGATGAGCTTGAGTCTCTGATAGAGAGGCGAAGCGACGAACGTGCCGTGGATGGTCTCGTACTGGCGGCCGCTGACCTTGAGCCGCACGAGTTGGACGACCAAGTACGCCATCGCAATGAACTGGATGCCGTATACTCCGAGCATAGCTCGTCGATTGTACTTGGTGTAGCCTCCAAACTGGAAAGAAAACACGGACACGACGATGGCGTACGTGAGCAGCACGCATGCGATTGCGATCGAGTCCCGTCGCGTTTGGATCCGTTCCTTGGCGACGCCGCGGTCCATCGACGTCTGCGCGAGCCGCACGAGCTCATATGTGAGTGGGAACAGCGTGAGTGCGATGCCCAGTAGCGCCATGTCGCCGGCTCCAAGCAGTATCACGAGCCACGCTTCTCTCGTTTCTTTCAAGAACAAAACCCCGTGGATGCCGAGCTGGTCGATCTGCGCGTAGGTCCATTGGTGTGTCGTGTCGGTGTCGTTGAGCAGATCGTCGTCGTCGTGGGACGCGAGCCACACGAAGAACACGGCGCGTAGCGAGCACCAGCTCCAGATGAACAGGAAGAACAACCAGAACAACCAGCGTACGCTGGAGGAGTGGACGTCCCAGCGGAAGCGCAGATGCAGCATCGTGAGGAACGTGGCGGCGCTGGAGACCACAAGCAGCACGGTCGCTGCTGTTGTCCAGAGCAAGATCATGATGTTGGACTCGACTCGCGACCACACACAGGGTCCAGGAACAGGCTGTCGAAACACGAAGTGACTGGGATGGAACGCAGACGACGGCAGTGAAACACAAACGCTTGTTCGTTCGCTGTTCTAGTCGTCGAGTGCAATGGAGTGGAGACCAGAAGAGCTGACACGGGAAAAAAGTGTGTCGCTGGCATTCAGAGGCAAACCTCCGACTGACTTGAAGAAACGCAGCCGATGGAAGCTCGCAGGCTTCCGATTTTGCACGAGAAACCTACCAAAAGCCATGACCTACGGTAGGCGACGGTGAACTTTCAGGAAATATGTCGCATTACAGGCAAAAATGCTGGTCGCCGTGAAGAAAACACAGATGCTGCCTTGATGCCAGTGTAGCCATTTGGTGTTCGAATTACGAACACGCACAACAAATCGTTTTAATAGATAAAGGGTATTCATTTATAAATTCACATTGGTCATGCTCACGTCTGCGGAAAATATCCTTCTAAATATCAAGTATGCACATCTATCCGATACCACGCCCTCATTTTCCACTGTACACATTCACGTCGTGTATTTTCTTAACCCTTGTGGACATCCGTCGGATGTTGACAAGATAGGTTTAAAAAATCTTAAACTGTTCTGAACAGCATAAAATCAATCGTCTATGAAACAAACTATACATACTTTGTTCAAGATAAAAAATGGATCGTTTCTGTTTGAAATGTTGGTAAGCTCTCGGACTGTTTTACAGGGATAGGGATACTTGTAGAATCCCGCCAATCAGTGCGAACCTGCGAACCCAGGCGCACATCAAACGTAGAGAAAGTTTGGGCGCGAAAGAGTGGTGGCGAGCTTCCAGGCCGCGGCGCGCGCGCGGCGGGGTAGATTTCCCCATTTATTGTTTAGCATCATAGCCATTAGATAAATGGGGAAAAATCTTCCCCGCCCAAGAGATCCACAGCACCAACACAAGTCCAACAGGTGGTAAGTAACATTCGCAACGCACAAAATGTATTTCTGTTACCCTGTCTTACTCAAAGCGCGGTCGCGCGCAGTCGTGTTGGAAGGAGGAAACTCACCGTTCTACCACACGCAGTGATAGATCTGCGAGCACGTAAGACCTGGGTTCGTTGGATGGTCGCGGATGGTACCACACAGTGACACCAGCCCCTTCTTCCCCTGTGAGCACGTCGGGCAGTAGTAGGTGGTGGTGCCTCCACGATTTTTGTCGCCCTTGAGACGGGAACAAACTTTGCACTGGCGATGACGGAGTCGCGAGATGCCGTTGTTGATCCGTTGGTCCGTTGGTCCGTTGTTTGGATGAGCACGTGCTCACCAGCAGTTGCGATTGGAGGCGCCATAGGAAGCGCGCCTTGCAGCACCTCGATTGGTGTGTTGCGCACAAAGTCGGCTTCCGTTTGCTTGATGAGCGCCACGTGCAGCTCGAGGAGAAACTCGTAGTGTAACACCGGCTTCAGGTTTCGTTTCTCTCTTGTCCACATGTACACGATGTAGCAGTTCATCAACGCCATGTCCATGAATCCAAGAAACAACGACTTGTAATACTTCACAAACCTACCGAACAGCATAAGAAAATACCCACTTACCGATTACTGAGCTGAAGCGAGTATGACTGCAAGCGCAGCTGGTCGTGCTTGTCGACGCCGCCCATGTACGTCTGATACTCGGGCACAATCGACCGGCAGGGTACGATGGTGATGTCACCGTTCTTCTCCCGGCGCTTGATTGTGGTGACGTCGGTCTTGACTTGCGATGAGATGAAGTAGACT
>JAADXE010000824.1:0-15293 GCA_023337545.1 Pythium coloratum | reverse complement strand
TGCCTCAATATTCCAGCTTACGGCTCCGTCCCCTTGCCAGTCCGCGGCTGGTGACGCATGTTCACAGCCTACAACGATCATGTTTGACTCGCCTCTTCACGATCTGACTGTGTTGAATATGGAAGGCTCCGATGATGGCTGAGCGATGGCGGTTAAAGCGCTCGACAGCAATATTCTCACGAAGATCTTCCAGTTTGCATTAGAGAAACACACACGTTTCGTCCACGTCCGCTACTACGAAGAAGATTGATATTTCGGCACCTTCATCATGAGGTAGTTGCTCCTCGCTAATGCGGATATTCACTTGATATTCACCTGGCTTGTAGACGTGTCTCGTTCTCGAACCTCCGGTATTTCCAGCAACGTGCTTCAACGTCACCAGTTTTAATTTCTCGCTGACGAGTCAATTACAGTACGTGGGTGGATCACGAAAGATCAACCGTTTTCAAAACCAGTCATTTTCCAACCGTGAAGTCCAAGTCGATCATTGACGGTTCTTGCTGTACTTTCTAGGTTGAAGTTGACAAGCGGGTCTTCCCCATTTACTGGTAGGTTCGAACCCATATCGATGTGAACCCATAACTGCTCCTGTTCCAGCCACATCAAACAATCGTCCACAAGGATCCACAAGAATTGGAGACCATCATGGCGCTACGTGAGCTCTTCGCGCCGTGGTTTGCCGGCCTTCAGCGCGTCACGAATCTTGACCCTGAGCCCTCCACCGACGCGATCTTCGATGCTCGCGTGACTGGCGTGCTCTGGGTATCGTACTACCCACAGCGCGCCCGTAACGTGGACGACGAGTTCCCCTCCGAGGCGTTCGAGCTGCTGGCGTTGATCGCGCGAGTGGATCGTGCTGCGTGGTGCGCCATCCTCGCTCAGTTGTGGCCGTATCCTTGCGACGTATGGCTTCGGCTCTTCTGAGAAAGGCGCTTTGAGGTCGGAGTCGAGATTTCGTTCACTCCTGGAATGGACTTGTCGCGCGTGTGCGGTCAGTGTTTCGTAGGCGACTCGGGCCTTCTCGGATCAGACCACTACAGGCGTGTACGTCAGCACTTGAAGGGGATGATTGCCTCAACCAGCGTACGAAAGTACAGCAATGTTTGCGTTTCCGTTCGCATCCGCCTCCCTTTGTCCGAAGCCCCCGGCGACGTCACAATAGCCATTGATGCACTCTGGATCCACGTTCTTCAGGCCGCATCGTTGGATGCGACGCTCGCTCGCTGCCCTACTGCCACGGTATGCTGTGGCTATTATATGCCGTCACTATTTCGACTTATGGAGGTGAAGATAAACGTTGGCGGCCTAGCATGGTCCAAGCGAGCCATCCAGTGCGCCAGCCAGGCTGTGGCTCTCGGTGTTTCGGTGCGTCCAGTCGATCTACGCGGCGTGGACATGATTGGTGAGACGACATCATACCTCACTCCGATGCTGCATCAGCTCTTCGGGATCGAGTTTCTCGACGGTACGGGCAATGTCCTGGTCAACGCAAGCTACTATAGACGGCAACTCGATGCGATCTTCAGTGCGTTGTTAGTGAGCACGACGGTTCGGGAAGTGCAAATCGACATCGACCCAACCAGTCTTCTCAACGAAGCGCATCGAGAGCGACTGTGGTACTGGATCGCTTTGGTTGTCTTCAGTGGGTACGCAACCAACAGAATCCAGAAGATTACACTGGACGTCTCGACGCTCGAAGAGAGAGATGTGGAGACAGTAGGTCGACTTCTCGAGGCTCCAGATCCTCTGTCGCTGTTGTATCCCACACGAGCAAGAGATCAAGTTGGGTCAGCCTCCAGATTCCAACTGACGGCTCCATCCCTCATCCAGTCCTCGTCTGATGCACAGCCAACAACGATCAAGTTCAGCTCTCCTGTTCGCGATCTCCTTGTGATGAACGCCGAAGCTTCCAATGAGGCCTGGATCGGCGTCATCTTACCTGACTGGGGCCTTGCCTGGATCGCAGCAAATGATGCGATAATCTCAGCATCACGTTCACGGATGGCGTCGAAGGTTCGACCTGGTCGCCAACTCGTTCTCGTTGGATCCCAGGATAGAAAAGGCATCGCTGTCGGTGGTCTTCTTCGTCTTGTTGCACCACAAGTCCAAACTCTACGCCTCCAATGGTGTAGGTTGTCTGAGATGACCGTACGCCGTATTCTCAACGTATGCCCCCGTCTGGACGAAATGCGACTTGACGCCGACTATCTGTCATACCTCCATCGCATATCCAGCGCGTACAAAGACGACCACTTTCGGGCCGAGAGAGTCTACTTACACGTTGGGATGCTACTTGATGAAGATGATGCGTACGAGTTCTTCGAACACCTCGCAGATCCCACCCATCCAATGACGCAGTACTTGCGAGTGCCCCACATCCCCATTAGGACGAGGCACGAGCTACCTCATCTTCAAACATCGGTGACGCGGATGTTGACGCAAAACAAGTGGCTCCACGAGTTCCAGTTGGTGTTGAAACCTTGCTTCGAGTCACGAGTCCATATCGTAGAAGAAGAAAACGAGTCTCTTCGAACCGCCGACCCGCGGTTTGACGGACACACGGAGATATCACCGCTTGATCCGCTCAAGAAACTCGCCTTCCTGAGTATCGTGCACTCGGGGGACGCAGAGGCTTCACCGAAAGCCGCGAAGGCCCTCGACAGCAACGTTTTGACGACCATCTTCCACTTTGCAGCAGTAACGCACGTGCGCTTCGTCCACGTTCGCTACTACGAAGATGAATAATTTGATAATTGAGTACAAACACGCCAAGTACATTTAACAAATCCACGTGGAAGGCTCGCCGGTAGTTTAAAAGTGTAGACTAAGTGTCGTTGAGGTGGAACGTGGTTTGCACGTATCGCGTGTGTCGTTCGCCTGCAATGTGGAAGATGCTCGTGGGCACGTTACGGTCAAGCACATCCATCGCCCTTCGATCAGCCGGTTCTGCAGCCGCCTCAACTTGTTGTGAAACACTGAGAAACCCGAGCTTTGAGGACGCACCAAGAGGAGCAATGACGGCGCTATACAGGGAGTTGCATTCGCCTTGGATGAGTGCCTTCTCTTCGAGCCCCTCTAAGCCTCGGTTGTTGCCGTGAATCGCAATCACATACAGCTCGTACAGCGACCGATTTTCCTTGAGCATCGCGAATGCACATTTTCCGAACCGTGGGAACAGCTCATCCGACCCGTGGATGAAGTCGAGAACACGCAGACACTTCGTCATTGGATGGCGAGGATCAGCGAGGGTATTGAAGAATCTCCTCGAGTCGTCTTCTTCAGACAAATCCGACAAGTGCAGCTGCAGTTGCTCGGCGTGGCAAAATCGGCGTGGCAAATACGGCAGCAACCCACGCGCGGCCCCAGCCGGGGAGGAGCACGCTCACTCCATCGAAGTCGGTGCATTCTCCGTCCAGCACCGGCAGATCACGGAGTGGAAGATCGAACGCAATCGTTTGTGGCTCTGAATCTGAGTCGAAAGGACTGGATACCGGCCGAGATACCTCTAACATGTCGTCGAGACGGAACTTGGATGCAGTGACCACACGCCGCGTGGATTTGGTGCAAAAAAGCGAGGCCATGGGGTCTTCAGCTCGCCGTAGCTGCTCGATAGTAGCCACATCGGAATCTTTGAGGGCTGAGACGTCCACCCCCAACTTCTCAATGCCGTTTGACGCATGGCCACTGAAAAATACCAACGCGATCCAGCGCCATATACGTCGGCGAGTATCGCGATCCTTCATTCTTGATCGTCGGAATTTGATGTTGAGTTCGCGAACGGATGTGCTCACCGGCAACGCACTGAACATGGCATCGAGAGATGGTATGCTTTTGCTGGTTTCGATGATGATTGTACGCAGTTGATCAGAAACACCACAGAAACGCTGGAGCGGAGGGATCAAATACTGCGCCGTCTCATTGTTCACCTCCACTCCTCGCAGATCGATCGGATTCACGTGAACTCCCAGTGCCAGTATCTGGCTCAAGCGAAGAATACTTCTGGTTGACCAGGTTTTCCGACCACCCTCGACAGCGACTTCCCTCAGATGCAGCAGTGGAGGCGGACGACGGTCGTTGTTCATGGCACCATCATTGCCGCGCGTTGCAATCGCTTGAAGCGAGGCGACCTGAAGAATCTCGAGCAACGAAGCCTCAAATTTAGTATCCGGCTCGTCACGAGCTGGAGCACGAAGGCAAACTTGAACTGGGACGCTGAGATTGTCAATGTTGCGACCTGCGTCGACTGCCATTGCCTCCAATTGCCTACGTACGCGTTTGTAGTATTCCGAGGCAAGAAGAGCCGAGTCGATGGTGAAGAACTGACCGCATGACCGCGAAAAAGTGAACTGGGAGTCGATTCGGAGCTTGATCCCCAAGTGTAAGCGCTGGTCACCGCAGGTACAAATCCATTCCATTGGCCAACAGTCGGCAATGTTATATGCCCAGTCTTCCTTGTTCTCTGCGGCGGCTAACGTGAGCGCGACGAGATGGAACGCTTCGGCTGGGAAGACGGGAAGCGAGTCATCCCACTGGTCACACTGCGAATTCCACGACAGCCACACGACGCCGGTCGTACGCACAGCTTGGATTTCTCCTTCTAACGGTTCGCTAGCCACGCTGAATCCCCTGCGCGGGTCGTAGAACCAGGGCCTCACCAGCTCCATCTTGAGGGGATGTTGATCCTGTTCTATGTGAAAGATGACTCGACGGGTCGGGTCTCGTCGACCCGTGGGTTGGGTATTCTGTGGGTGAACCCACCCACGTCAATGACCCGTTCGAAGAAAGAACAACCCCTCGAGTTGAAGATCAGCGGGTTCGTTTTGTCACTCACCTCACACCTCAGCATGACGAAGTGCAAGTCGAGCTCACCGGTCTAGGAGACATCACAAATCGTTAATCCAAATCTGTAGCCGACTGGATGCATGCACATCGTCGAAGATTATAGTGACTTTGTCGATTAGATTGAGTTTGCGGAGCGCGTAGTTACTGACCCCGCGTGATTTGCGCACCTCATCGAGCATTGATTAATGCGATCATTGTGATTGTCAAGTGTCGTATTCCCGACTTCACCACTTTTGTCTCCAATATGAACCACGTGATAACTGACTCAATGCCACCACACACCCGCCTGTCGCGTCTCTTCTTCGACCACGATTCTTCGCATCGTTGTAGGAGCCGCAAATGCGAAAATGAGAGCAATCGAGTCCTGCCCTAGACGGCACAAGGCATCATTCGCACCAACTTGGCAGCTCATGACGGCGAGTCGATGTCGTAGGGGCAGCGGGCCGATCAGAACGATCTGCCCGTGGAACGGCGAGAGCATCGTCTGGAATGCACTTCCACCGGTAGACACGGACACTCGGAAGTCTGTCAGTGGGGATTGGTCTCGGAAAATCTCTGCTAGACAAGTCGCGACCATCTCCCCATTTCCGACCGTGTTCAACCCCTCAATACGCACCTTCCTTACACTAGTCTTGAGTGGGCCTTCGACAATCATTTGTCGGAGAAAACTCTCGAACTCGACGAGGGGTGGCCACAGATCCACGAGATCAAGCGACACGACACTCGACCTTCGGGCATTCGCCAGCGAGAAGAACCATTCGGGGGAAAAGCCGCTGCTAGTAACCCGCAGATGCATCAGCTCAGGACATGCGAGGAGGATTGTCTCCAGCGCATCATCGCGAATCAAAGGATACTTGGCCAGATTCAATTTCACCAACCTCTTCCCAGTGAGCTCGACGAATCGGGACACTAGATCACATTGCAGGTGAACTGCAACAGTCGATAGAATCATCGGTCCGGCAGCCAAGCTCAGCGTGTGGAGTCGACAATGCGGTGAGGAAAGCCCAGAACCAGTCACATCAGGCGTCGAGCTGGATCCACCTTCGTTGATTCGTCGTCGCTTCGTCTTGTTGGCACGTGGCTCGTCGAACAAGCAGAAGCCGAACCCAGGAAGCAGCATCGTGGTTGTCGCGTTAGTCTCGCTGTCGTCGACCACAACTCCATTCCACACCGTTGGCAGGCGAAGTGGATTCGACGCACCAACTGAGTGAATCCAAGTCCCAACATTCATCACCACGGATCTTGCAAGCGATGGAGGCGCAGTCGCTCCTGTTGCGACATCGTGGAGAACTCGAGTAGCATCTTCCGCATGGACGATTCGTCTGATGGTGTCGAGTAAGAACGGTGTGAATTGGATGTTCGACACATCCAACGACTCAACCGAAGAGGTGGAGCTGGAGCTGAAGAGTGCGAACGCCAGCCATGCCCAAAACGAACACACCAATACGGCATTGTCGCTTGGATTTGTCGAATTGTCGATTGTGATCTTGAGCTTCTCGAGTCCACACGAGTCGTGGAGCGCCGAGAAGAACGGCGCGAAGAAGTCTGCATGCGTCGAGTATAGCCTTAAGAGCACAACACATCGCACCGCCACAATGCCGGGCGCCAGTCCACATGGTGGTTGGCCACACAACGTACACGCTAGAACCGCCCAGGCTACACGCAGTTTGGTGTCATGGCGACCTGGATCCGGAGGCAACGACTGCGGCAGTGTGAGCACATTCACAAGGAAGCCTGTCTTGACCAGTCGTGTGATTTCCTTGAACGTCGACTCGTGAACTGTGAGCAGACTGAGATCCAGATCAACAGAATCCAGAATCAGCTTCGTTCCAGCGTCACTGTGTTGCATGTCTTGCAACTTCTTGATAGCAGTCAGCACGTCGGCCACGGATCGAAGACGCTCACATTGCTTCACAAGCGACGCGTCTTCAAGCGAACGAAACGGCGGCTGCAGTCGCAACGAGACGCCAAGATTCATACAGCCACTGCCGCTTTCCATACTAGACGAAATGTGGCTCGTGAGCTGTCTCCAGTGCCGCTCACGCGTCGTGGTCGTGGGGTTCCCATCGTCAAACAAACACGGAAGCTGCTCACACGCGTTCCGCTCATCTTCTTCATCATCACCGGCGACTTGTAGATCCAAGATGAACCGACGCGCGAACACGGCGTCGTCTCCTTCGTGATCCAGCGCTGCAGGGATCTCCACACCGAGTGACTTCTGCAACACTTGGATCCATTTTTGGAGATCGATGCGAGCCAACAGACTCATACTCGCGAGCACGTCTCTCAGTGCGTTGTAGTGCAGCGCGTAGTCTATTGCCATGCGAGCGAAGCGTCTTGAGTTTGTAGTAGAAGCTCCAGAGACGGAGGCGAACTGGCGAAGATGGACAGCCGTCCAGAATTCGGAGGGGGTGACGTCGTCCGCTACATCCACGATGCTGAAGCAGCCGCGCAGGCAGCAAAGCTGCTCGCTGACGAAGCGCCACAGCTCAGGCGTCGCCTCTGCTGTGGCTGCAGCGTGCTCACGCGACGGCAGCGATGCGATGTCGGCTTCACATTCCATGATGATGCTTGGCGTTTCTTCGTGGGTTGCTTTTCTTTGATGGGGGTTCGCTACCACCCCATGGGTGACAATTGGGAATCAGTCGAACTCACTTTAGTGACTGGGGCCGAATCATCGAAAAAGATCCACCGAATGCCAACTTCAACTGTGTTTGGAAGGCGTCCTTTTGCCAAACGGCCTTTAGCTGTGGATCCGGATCCACTGATCCAATGACGCGAGTCTCGCGAGACTACGCAGCAAGATTCCGGACGGAACTATGGCGATCATTTGATCAGTCTGGGCGGATTTAGTCTGCTTCGGTCCAAAGATTGAAGACCGTGTTCGGGTGCAGCGTTACTGTCTGTGTCGGCCAGCTACTACCGGTACGGTAGTACGTACGAACGAAGACTTCGTTACGAAGTGGCTTTGGCCAAGCTGCATCGTTTGATGGCAAATACAGTACACTGCACTATGTGTACTGAGGCATTCGAATTGGAACATTACGGTACGGCAACTTCAACGTGAAGTGTGCACCCAATTGTGGTAGCTTGTGGCATCTGCAGCTGCTGATGAGACTGATAGATAACCAGAAAGTGCACGTACAAGCGAAGGAAAAGAGTTGAGACAGCCACCGCACTTCAGATTCCCGTCCAGAATATCTACTGTAACGTTACTGTGGCTTTCACGGAGAGGCATTCTCAGACTATGGGCATCAGTGGATATTCTGGATGGTATGTTGCTCAAGTGAGCAACGCCAGCATGGTCTGCTTAGTGTTCAAGGCTTGCCGCTTGAGCTGATGCAACTTCGCCTGAAATAGCTGGCCTAGAATGTCATCGACAACTCGGCCTAGCTGCTCTATAACCCAGTCGAGCGTGGTGTGGCTGACTGGACAGACGCAGCATTTCGCAGTCCACCTATTACGATTTTTGGAGCGAATGGGCCACGATCTTTGGAACGAAGTGAAGTGGGTATGGGATGCAAGGGGTGCGAGTATTGTACCACTTTCGTTTTCCGACGTTGGCCATTGAAGTTGAACCTGGCTCATAATCTCCGGAGGCACTGGAATGCCATCGAGGCTGGCAAGCGTTCTTCGCCCTTGGCAAGGGCAGATTCGAGTTGATAGTACTATCAACGACCTTATTGTAGCCTCCCAGCACGACCCATGCATGCTCTGCATCAGTCTCATTCCGCAATTTGCGCTCCAAGACTCAAGCTCTTCCACTCGCCCAACAAGACACCAAGACCATCACCAGCATCATGTACGCCTACGGTGTTCTTCTCGCACTCACGGCACTGGTCTCGATCACTTCTGCCTGCTACAATATCCCGGACTCGGACATCGTGGGCTGGGACATTGGCAACACACGCGGTGATGTCGGCTCGTGTGACTCGGCCTGCAAGGCCAACAACATCTGCGTCACGTGGACGTGGAGCAACTACAACGGCGGCACGTGCTGGCTCAAGTCGCGCTCGCCGCAGTACACTGGCGGTCCCGTGTTCGTGGCCAAGCCAGGTGTGACCGCCACGAGCTGCATCTTCAACAGCCCGCAAGTGTGTGCCGACTACAAGGGCATTGACTTTGTCGGCATGGACATTGCCAGCAAGACCAACAAGCAGCCGTACGAGTGCTGCAACACGTGCAACGAGTACAGCGGCTGCACGGCGTATGCGTGGAACGCCGACAACAACGGCACGTGCTGGCTCAAGAAGAGCGTCGGCCAGGTCGAGTACAAGCCAGGCGTGATCTCGTCGTCGCTGCTGCCACTCTACGGCGGTGTGTGCCCTGTGCAGTACGAGCTCGACTACGTGGGCAACGACATCGGCAACGCGCCGTCCAAGGACTCGGGCATTTGCTGCGGCCAGTGCAAGGCCAACGCCGCGTGCAAGGCGTACACGTGGAGCAACTACAACGGCGGCACGTGCTGGATGAAGAGCGGCAAGGGCAGCACGGTCAACAAGGCCGGTGTGACCTCAGGCACGATCGCTGTCGTGTAGGAGGCGCTATCCATGTCGACTCTTGTTGACAACTTCGATGAAAACGTCTCGAAAAGAACATCATAACCACCAATTGAGCGTGGCAATGAGCTGGACGGGGACACTGAATAATGAGATAACAAATCGCATCCAATACTACGTAGTAAATGTCAACGTTGGCCTTGATATTTGAACTACAGTCCTTATCGGCGGGTGCTCGCGATGACCTCGATGCTACACTGTGGGGCTCGGGGATACAGGCTCTCTGAGATCGGCTTCATCGGCTTCTTGTTGTCGTGCTCGTAGTAACTCGCATCTGATGAAGACGCGGCGCTTATTATAGTCGCCTGCAAACTGTGTGATCAGCTCCGCGATAGATGAATCCATGGCCAGCAATGCCGAAGGAAGCCGGCTGCTGCCATTCTCGCGGCCGGTGATCACACTGAGAAACGCCAGTTTGTTCTCGATTGGCAATGCGTCGACGTAAGACAGCCATGAGCCATCATAGCCTTGGATTTGCGCCATTAAGGACGCCTCGGTCGGGTTTATCGAGGCGGACAACGTCAGCTTCTCTGTGAGCTCGCAAAGAGCGTGGTTTCGTTCTAGCATCGCGGCTATCGACGTCAGAAGTCCCAAGGGAGCGTCTGTCAGCCTGCGAATCACGACAAGCTCTTTTAGATGATGCGTCATCGCATGGTCGGGGTCGGCGAGATTGTCGAAAAACTGGGACTCGCTAGTCTGGAATTCTTCAACAAAACCATTGTCGAATACCAATCGGTTGAACACGCAGTGCCCCGTTTCGAAGCCTCGTCGAATCACGTCGAGTGAAGGGATGGGAAACTCGTACAGTTCCAGCGTAGACAGACGCGGGCACGAATAAACTACCTGACGCAACCACTCGGTAGGAAGTGGGTCTTCCAAATCGCCACGTCGTAGCACGAGGGACAGAAGACCATTGCCAACCGCGCGCACAATTGTAGCTGCAGCCTCCCAGTCACCACGAGAGCTAATGGTGAGATGCTTAATCGAGCGGACGCCCGACACTGGCAACGGTGAGGCTGTGCCGTGACTCATCGCACCAGCCCCTTCCGTCGCATCCGACCAATGAACCCACGCTTTTCCCCAGCCCGGTAGCAGCACGCTGAGCCATTCACTCGCTTCGTTAGCCTCAAATCAAAGACATCAGCACAGTGAACCGGAACAGGCATCGTGAGCACTTCGGCCGCGTCTTGGTCATCATCGTCGTCAGCTAGTCGAAATCTGGACGCGATGATGCTCGGAATTCTGGTGGCGTCAGTGAACTCGGGAAACAACACTTTCAGCGGATCACGAGACTTCAGGGTTTGCTCCAAAGCTGCTGCATCCTCTCGAGATATGTCAGAACATTCGAACGACACGTCGTCGATCGGATTCGTCGCGTGTGAGCTGAGAACCGCCACAGCGATCCACTGCCAAAACCGGTCTCCAACTGGCGTCGAAAGCGCGTTGCCACCCAAATCGTCCGGATAGGAGATGTAGTAGAACTGGTGCACCGAGCTACTGTGCAGCAATGCCGAGAACACCGCGTCGTTCGTCCGTTGGGGCGCGTACTGGTGCCCGACAAGAGAGCGGGATGGCGCGAAGTCGCTTCGCTCGGTATTTTCACCGTCGAGTGCAAGAAACTGGTGAAGCATAGTCGCGTACCGGGGAGCCGTCGCCGTTGTGACCTTGATATTGTGCAGCTGCAACTGGTCCGCGCGCATACCACACGACGCAATCCGGTGCAAGTCTTGGAGAACTCTTTCTGACAGGAGCAGAGTCGGCCCACTTGCACTTCCTGAATGCGGAAGAGCGACTGGAAGTTGCGTGTGTATCTTAGTGGTGACTTGTCGATCGCGGATTGCAGCGCAACGAGTTGCACCACCTCGAACACTAGCGGCTCGAGGTTCAATTCCGGGTAGGAAACTTTGTCTTCATAAATGTGGACTCGCACTTTCGTGCAAAGCTGCTGCTTCATTGGCGGCGAAAGAGCACTCTCCAGCTGCGCTCGTAGCACTTTGTAGTCGTCGGAGATGATGTCGTCAATGTCATCGCACATGAAACGCCCGAATCCCGGACTGAGCACGCCGGTTTTGCCCACTACGACGACGCAGCCAAGTTCGAAGACTTGGGTCGCAGGTGCTTTCGACAATTCCTTTGCAGCTGCGCTCCAGAAAGTCCCCACGAGGCGACGCCACGCTGGTTGGTCAGCGTGCGCTAGCAGCGCCAGCAGCTCCAGGAGCTCAACCACAAATGGCCACCGCTCGTCATCTTGTTGGCTCCTTGTCTGCCAATGCCAGTCGACCCAGGCCGTTCCAGCCACCGTGACTTGATCACACTTGTCGATGTGTGAGAAGATGAGACCGTGGTGGAGCAGCGCTCTGCCCCACTCGCGCACTCGGGCTTCCATTGTGGTGTCGCCCACGACTCGTGGGCCACAGGAGTCGTGGGGCTTCGCTGCGAATGTGAGTCAATGATGTGATTAGTTCGATGACGTCCTATTTTAGGTCAAAGACTTGATATCCACTTACAGAGGTAATCCAGCTTCAAACCTGTGGATGCGCATACAGTATGATACCATTCAGCTGCTGAATTGCTGAACGTCTCACTTGGCAAAATGGACGAAGAATCAACTCAAACGGACGCGCGGGATGAGCTCTTGGTGGCGATACAGCGCTGCCGGCGCCACATGAAGCTACACGACGATCCTACCGACCAGCAGATAGCCGAGGCGCGTGCGACTGGCGTTCTGTGGACGTCGCGTGCGTCGTTCGTCGTAAGGCTGGCGGACATCGCTTTGGTCGCTCATCTCGCAGACACGGATTACCACCAGTGGCTTCGCGCTGTGCAAATCATGTGGCCGATAGCTTCGACCGTGTGGCTGAAAGTGTTCCGAGGCCAGCGCTTCCGACTGGGCGTGGAAGGCGACGCAGCATTGTGTACAGAAGTCGAGTCTTTCAATAATGAATACGTTGGCGGTGGTCGACGAGTGAGCACGATCCCTGTGTGTCTGCGGCTTGGCGGTTCGCATCTCGCCTGGCTCGAGGTCTACGAGTCCCTGGCCAGACAAGCTCAGGTGGTATCGGCCTCGTCTTGCTTTAAGGTCACGGAAGTCCATGCAGATGACGTCGGCTCATCTCGGTCGGTTCTGCAAGCGCAGCGCATCACCGCGCTCGGCGTTCACGTGGCGCCACTCTGCCTGCTTAGCACTGTCGTGGATGTGGAAGACGCAGCCAGCTGTACTCCGTCGCTTCAGCGACTTCTCGTTTCTAACGAGCAACGCGACGACGACAATCCTGCCAAGCCGGTGATGGTCAAGAACGTGATGGTTGACTTAAATGCCGACCGCCGAACCATCGACAGTATCCTCTCAGCCGTATATTCCAGCCCGTCAGTACGTGAGATTGAAATCAAGCGGAAGCATCCGAAGCCTGAAGACTGTCCGCGCCTTTGGCAGTGGCTCGCAGTCGTGTTTTTCAGTACGAGCAAACCCAAGTCTTTGGCGTCGCTCACGCTCGACGCGTGTGAGCTTCACATGGAGGACGTCGACCACACTAGAAGCATGGTTCGTGGACCCTCTCTACACTCTCTTCCGTCCGGATGAAGCTCAAGATGATGCTTATGTCATCCACCAAGTCGTGGCTGCAAGCGAGTTTCGACTCGCACAACCAACCAGCTCGATGAGTCGAAGTATTGCCCGCGCGTCGTCGTTCTTTGCCGACGAGCCCGTGGAAAATCTGTTGGTTCTTGACGCGTCCAGTGAGTGGTTAAGTGTACTGCTATTAGGCTGGGGTCAAGCATGGTAGCTCGAGCCCACGCTACAATTTCAACGCGAGAAAACGAGACAACTGTTCCTCGCCTCCGACCAGAACGTGAGCTGACGTTAAAGTACTGGGATGATTTCGACGAGCGCACTGTCTGCACATTCTTCCACGTCATTGGTCGAGGCCTCCGCAAGCTGAAACTCGTCAACTGCAGTTTGTCAAAAGCTGCTCTGCGCACCATCCTCCGTGAGTGCCCACTGCTCGACGAGCTCGAGATCCTCGCTGGAGAATCGTCCTGCCTTGACGTTCTCGACCACTCGTATCGAGTCGGCCACTGTCGTGCGCGGCGTCTCATCGTTACTTTGCGGCATCCGATCACTAACCCACATCAAGTGTACGCTTTCTTCGAACGCCTGGCGACGACTACGCATCCTATGACCAAGCGTGTGCGGTCGTTAAGGTTCCAGTACTTATCCACGACCGATCGACGTCTTGATAGTCTTCCGGAGTCCGTGCTGCGCGTGATGAGAGAGAATCCATGGATGAAAGATCTTTACGTGGGTCTTCGTGAAGCCCCACGAGACGATACGCGCGATTCGGCGAATGGAGATGAGGACGAAGGAAACCAACTCGATCGGATTGACCTCCGTGAAGGTCTGCAACCATTCCCACAGCATCGAAATCCGACTGTCGCGGCGATCAACGACTTTGATGGCAAGGAAGTTCCAGTCGACCTCCGATTCAACGAAAGAGTGCATTCCTCAGCGCTATCGAATCCATCGATTCCGCAGGTCGTGAAGCCCACGAATCAATGGCAATTGGAAGACTCGACTCTGATTCGCTGGCGAATATCTTTGCCTTTGCTGCCGATACGCGCTTGAGATTCGTCCACATCCACTGGTGAATGAACACAACTGCAAACTGGACTCCAAAATGATGGCACGATTGAAGATGTCGACCTGGGTGGACAGTAGTTCAAATCGTCAAGGCTCAAGATGGCGCGATCAAGAGTTAGCGGGTCGAGGAGAATGACGACGATTGCTGCAAACGCTAAAAGGCCTTAGCAAACTCGGGAACTGGAGGAAGGGACAGGCGAGTAAAAACTCAAGAAGCGTCCACTTGGCAGTTGTCGGACGCACACAGCAAAGTCAATCTTCACCGTGCGTTGGTCCACCGCAGCAAGGGCACGGCATCGCTTCAATGTCCGTCCAAGAGTCCACGGTGCCCATTCGGTCGACATCTGCTGGCTGCAGTGGCACAGGAACAGCTTCGATCTGGACACGACGTGATCGACACTGAGCTGCAAACTGGAAGATCAGCGTTACCGAGTGGTGGCTGAGGGGGCGTGTCGTCTGGCCTTCGATCGCGCTCAGGAAAGCGATTTTCTTTGGCAGCGGGAGTGGAGCCAAACGGGCAGCCACGAGCTCACCATTGTGCCGGCGAAGCTCATTTACCAACACGAGCTCGTTTGCAGTGAATCGACCTTGTCCAGCGCGAAGTACGAGCGTGAGACTGGACAGCACATGATTGAAGTCGAGCACATCGAGAGCAGCTGCTAATACGGACGCGCTCGGATCTGTCGGCTTGGGGGTAAGCGTAAGTTCCAGCGTGTCCAGTTGCTTGGCGAAGGGGTGTGCGTCGTCGGCAAGGTAGTCGAGAAAGCAGTCCGCATATGCGATTCCGGACGTAGGAGCCACCTCAATGACGAGTTTCTTCACGAGACACGCCCTTTCATCGAATAAGTCTGCAACTGTCTCCAAAGACGCGAGCGGCAAGTTCTTGGCGGAGAACTCCTCCATGTGGGGGCAAGCTTGAAAGATGTCGCGAATCCAACTATCCCGAGGCGATCCGCCAGGCGTCTCGAACGTGTTCAAGCTGAGCATCTTGACTCTCGCACCAGTCAAGCGAAGCAGCTCGAGCACGTTGTCTTTCTGGCGCTCTTTCACTCCATCGATCTTTAAGTATCGAACGGGAAGCTGGTTCACTGTTGCTTTCTTGGTTCGTGTGGGCGTCTTTGTCTGCTTGATGGTGGCGTGGGATCGTTTTACCCAGGCTTTGCCCCAGCCGGGAAGCAACACACTCAGCCAGTTGTCTTCTGCCTCCAGCAAGCGCAGGTTGACGACAGGAGCAGAGAATGTGAGCGTCTCGAGTG
>JAADXE010000823.1:0-15320 GCA_023337545.1 Pythium coloratum | reverse complement strand
TCGGCGCCTACGAGGACGCTGCGTAGGCTGCGCTGCTGCGGTGCTGAGCTGCTGAGGCCAAGGCCAAGAGGACGAACGAGAAGAACGCCGTCATCAGAGGCTTCTTGGTCTGCTGCTCTTCGTTGCTGCGCTACCGGCTACCGGTCCTCGCGCATTCATATTCATATTTACAGTAGCTGTATATTTGTAATGTGCATATTGATCTGCATATCTTTCATCTAACGTTAGCAATGCCGTTCACAGCCCCCATTTCCGAGTCTTTCCTTTGCCGCTTCACCACTGCCAGATCAGGGGACGCTGTTGTTCTTTTGAAGGGAGGTTCATCTCGTTGTACAAGTCGGACAGAGGAAGGATGAGTATCATAATGTGGTATTATTTGGATCTATTTCCAAATCAAGGTAATATCCATGCACCTTGAAAAGCCGCCAAGAAACTACGGAAGTCGACGCTGCTGGGATTCGAGGGCGAATGGACGAGCACGGAGACGCACACGACGAAGCGCTGGAGTTCGCAGGCGATGACTGTGAGGTGGACGGCTCTCAGTTCGAGATCGAAGCGATCCAAGAGGAAGACGACGTAGAGGACGAGCCAGTGGCTATCGACCACAACGAGACAGGCGGTAGTACGCAGACGGATGCTGATGAATCACTGCGAGATGCAGTGCACGAAGTGATGCCTCTGCTGCAGGGCAGTAACCTGCGTCCACTGCTGAACACGAATGGCGAGATGTCGGACTGGGTCGCGTGTGTCAGCAGCGACGGTGAGACCTACTACTGTAACCTCGTGACGAACGAGACGACGTGGGAGCCGCCGTTTGACCTGCTTCCTATCGAACTATCGGACCGCCACAACAGCTCACGCGGTGACACGATCCACTCGTTTTCCTCCAGTCGCGGAGACGGACCGCTCATTTCCAGCAGCTCCCAGTCAGAAAGTGCAACCGACAGCGCAAACAATAATGCGGACATGCACCAGTTCGTGAAGCGTGTGCTGGACGGCACGCTTCGCCGTTTGGATCCGCACACGCAAATGCAACTGGAGGAGGCACGTCGTCGCCACAAGGAACTCGAGGAGCTGCGCGACGAAGAGGTCTTGCTGGGCGCCGAGCACTGGGTCGAGATGTATGACCCGACCCACGACGGATTCTACTACTACGGCGTCCAGTCCGGAGAGATGCGATGGGACAAACCCGAGTCGTACGTGATGCAAGTGGGCAGCGACGACGTGCTGCGCATGGTCGTGCGCGTGCAGTGCGCGTTCCGCATGAAGCTCGCTCGTCGTAAGGTGTTCCAGCTCAAGCTGCAGCGTGGTCTGATCCAGCCATGCGCTGGTATTGGAGCTGGTGGCGGCAACAGTGCCAACCCCTGGGTCGAAGTCTACGATCCGTTCCACAAAGTGTTGTATTACTACTGCGCGACGACCAACGAGACGCGTTGGGATCCTCCCGAACACTTCATCTCGGCGTCCGAAGACCGTGAAATGGCGGCGGCGATCGCGATCCAATCGATGTCGCGAAGCCACTTGGCGCGTCGAGACCTGAAGAAACGCAAGGCGACGATCCGTAAGAAGCAGCATGAGCTGGCGATGGAAGAGGCTAAGAAGCTCCGAGAGCTGAGACGCAAAGAGTACGCAGCTAAGACCGACGACGAGCGCGAGAGTATCAGTCGCCGCGAGATGCTGGAGGAAGAGATGGAGCAGATCCGAGACGGCGATTTGTTTTGGGGGCAGGACAAACACGACCAGGAAGTGATCCGCCAGCAAATGGAGGAGAAGATGCTAGCAGACGCCGAGGCGTTCTGGCAGAGAGTGAACCTCACGCTGCGTCGCCGTGTGGAGATGGAGATGCAGCGATCGCAGGAGGAAGACGTCGGACGCGTGGAGATGGAACGGATTTCAGAGGCAAATGAGACGGACCGCATGGGAGCTGCTGAGGCGGACCAGTACCAGTTAGGCGACGGCTTCTGGGGCATACAGGCCGAAGAAAGACGAGAGCAACAAGCGAGATTGGATATGGATGCCGAGCAAGGACGCAGTCGTGTCGTCGGTGCGAAAGTCCACGTGGAGGAGCTGCATCGTGAGTGGGCTGAAGAGAAGGAGAACCGGGTGGAGCAAAGCAAGATCAACGCTGTGCTGGACGAGAAGAAGAACCAGAAGCAGTACTTCAAGTGGTTTTACCACCAGTGCCAGACTGCCGACGACGTGCTTGACTATATGTGGCCTACCAAGCAGCGGTACGAGCCACCGCCGCGAGAAGATAACCAACAGGATGATGAGTGTAACCCTGCAGTACCCTCATCAGAGCCTGAGAAGAGAGTCCCCATGAAAGACCCGGCGTTTGTACTGGACGACATTGTGCTTCGAGAGCGACTGGAGACCGAGTATCGGTACAGTGGCAAGTCCATTTACACGATCCACGATCCGAAAGACGCCCGCGTACTAGGACGACGAGGCCGATACGTCGTGAACAGCGTGTCGACGGACTCGGTATACGTGGATGCGGCAAAGAAGGCGGAACGCAAGCCGAGACCGACGTCGCCAACGCGGCCGATGCCCCAGTCGTCCAAGCCGATCCCCAATCATACGGAGGCTGACGAAGACGAACGGATCCGGTACGGGATGTTCCCCGAGCTCCACTACAACCACCTTCTCGATAGAAACCCACCGCAAATAATGGCTCCAGATCCGCACATACCAGCGCGATACAACGGCGTGCCGTACAAGTCGAGCGAAATGAGTCCAACACGAGAGATTCTACTAGGACACCACACGAAACTGACCAGGCTTCCGTCACTGAGCCACTCATTACCGAAGAAAACCAAGCCTCATACACAAATCAAGTCACCGTTTGGCTCACCGCACAGCACCAAAGGCAGTACGAAGCTGGATATGAAGAAGAAGCACTCGTCGTTTGCCCTGGCGATACACGAGGCTAACAACAACGCCATCGATCCGTTGTCCAACTCGCTTGGCTTTGCGTCGCCGTTCTTCCGTGAGGCTCAAGCAGCCAATCGCGCTCGTATGAGCCATTCCAAGCCGATTTCTAAGGAAGAACAGGAGATGCGAGAGGCTCAGGAGAAGGCTCAGCGGATACGGCGTGAGTTCGAACTGCGGTTTGAACGCGAGGAGCTCGAAATTGTCCGTGATGTGTTCGTGCTCATTGATATCGACGAGTCCGGGACGATCAACAAGAAGGAGCTTGTGTGGGCGCTGCAAAGAGACGGAGAGATCCACGCGGTCGCCAACAAGTCGGCGTTACTGCGTCTACTGCTCAAGCAGCCAGCGCATCTCGAAGAGCTCTTCCACCACTTGAAGATGAGCGACGTGCAGCGAGACGAGATCTCGTGGGATGTCTTCCGCATCTTCTGTGAGGAGATGTACCTTAGTCTCACACAGCAGGGCATTCTCACTGTGGCTGCACCACCACCAGCGTCCAAGCCAATCCCAACTGATCCGCACACTATGACGACTGGGTCGTCTGTAAAGCCTAAGAAGGCGACAGCTACAGCACGCCATACGAGAAAGGGTTCCGTGTTCACAGAGGCCAAGGAGGAGCATCTCATCCGTCGAGTCTTCGCACTGTGCGACCAAGATCGCAACGGCGTCCTGGAGATCGACGAACTGCAACAGGCGCTGTATGCAAGTCCGGACGCTGAGCTCCAGGCGCTGGTTCACAAGTCCAAAGCGCTCCAGCCACTGCTCCACCAGGGCACGTTCATCGACGCCTTCCGCAAGTTCGAGCCGATGGATCCACGAGGCATTTCGGAAGAAGAGTTTGTCGTGTTCTGCCTGGAGATTGCCGACATTGCGATGCTCAACGGTATACTATAAGCCACAGTAGACGTGTATTACAAGTACAGATACGACGGTGTAGTTGAGGAGCCACTGAGCGCCAACTTGAGGGAAGCTGCCATACAAAACCACAGGTCAACATTAGTTTCAACCAAGTTCTCATAATACGAATACTCACGTGGTGGGGCCTCGGTAGGCGATATGACTGGCTCTTCGTGCGCTGGGCGTTCACTTGACTCGTAGAAGTGGCGGATCACTTGCTGGTCTCGCGCTTGCTGCCTTTCCTGCAGTCGTTTCTCCACGCGTTTAAGCTTCTGGGTCGTCGCCTGAAGCTGCTCGTCCTGGCTTTCCATGGACGCCACGATGGCCGTTGACGCATTCAGAAGGTTGGACGCTAGCAATTCCACTGCTTCACGCGCGTGGCCTTTTGCAGCTTCAATGTGGGCGGATGTGGTGGTTGCTTTCTTTGGGGTTTGGCTTAGGAACGCGTCCTTGTAGAGAGCCGAGAGAGAGGCCATGTACGAGACGCTCTGCTCGAAGCTCTGCCAGACTTCGGCGTCGCCTTGGTGCTCGTCCTGGTCGCTTAGCTCAGTGGTGAGTGTTGTAGACGTGTCTTTCTGTGTGTGGGTAGATGTGGAGTCGTCATATTCGTCATTTTCCTGTGGGGTCTCCATGATCGCAAGTCGTGCGTCGTTTGAAGATCGAATGTCACTGTACGAGAAAACCCCGCGCGAGTGTAGCAACAGAATTTGGGTCGGGTCAAAACCCGTACCCACCGTCGATCAAAGCTTCCGTATCGAAACGGGTCACAAAATCTGCTTGACCAAAGGAAAAGCCCGACCCATTTGGAGTTTGGCTGTAACCCGCCTTCAACCATTGATAAAGTGCCCACCAGCGCACCATGAAAGCACTCATCGAACTAGCTCTCCGTGGGGACCACGATGTCTGAGTCAACGGCGCTGCAGCTCCAGCTGCAATGGGTAATGGAGCGTAGTGCGCTACGTGCGCAGCTACACGCAGCAGAAACGCGATTGGCGCACATGACGCCTAGTGAATCGATCATTCTGTGTGGTTTCGATGAAGTTGTGGGTCAACTTTTCGCATTACGACGCAGACAGCGATGCAGCTACTATTAGTGCAACAAAATCGATCTCGATTTCACCAGTCGAGCAGAAGCCTTGTTGAAAATGAGTGGTGGGCCTGTCCAGCCACTCGACATTTGCAGTCGCAATCCTCAAGTGTCTTCGCTCCTCGCTATAGTCGTGGCATCGTGTCCTCATCTGTTGTCACTCCACACGCCCCACGTGGTGACTCCAGTTCAGTCCAACGACGCTGATCGCATCGATGCTGCGGGAGTTTTGGTTTGGTGCACTCGACGATGAAGGGGTTTTCTCGTTTTTCTGGTGGACCCGTGCCGTTGCTTCGTTAAGAAGGATCCTCAGGGGCAACAATACACTATGCTATCTGCGGCTTGACGGAGAGCCCGTAAAGATTTTTGACGACGGAGAAATCCTACCTGGTTGTGCCGACTCACTTCCGGTAGGATCTAAATGCGCGCTCAGAAGTGTCGTGAAAAGTTCTCTGGATCTCATCCAGAGTCTTATTGCCGATGCATCTGAAGATGCGATCAGCAAGCCTGCAATGGCGTCACTCGGCCAACTCAACAGCAATCTTCTCTCGGCCATTTTTGCGTATGCTGGACGCCCCATTGAACGAGTTGTGTTGGTTACGTAAGATTGTCAATGGCATTCCTTCCGTAGCTCTTTCTCGCGTTCATGAAACCAGTATTGCGTGACGAAGAGTAATCCATCCCAAATGCAGCATTGCCGACCGCGATGGGGCTGAGGAGTGTTTCCGGTCCGTCCAAAACAACATTTTATTGGCGGTTTAGCAATGCTTGAGGGCGATCGAACGCCTGATTGGCTCGGCAACAAATGCCAAAATGTGGAGAAGAACACTGCTATCGAGCTGAGCAATTTGTTGAGCGGCTGGAATCTGTGCTGCGTCGGTGGCGTGCCTGACGATACTAAGCAATGCGCACGTATGACGGATCGACAGCGATCTCCCTTGTCCCAAGAGAACTTGGCCGTTCAGCATGCCAACCGAATAAACGAGATTTCGTTCCTCAACCAGATTGAGAGTGCCCAGAATGCCGAGACCAACGTAGCGCAGCGCGCGATTGCTGTTCAGCGAGCCCCCAATTTGGATCAGTTGGTCGAATGTCAGGAAGTGGTAATTTCCTTTTGGATTGTCCGAAAAGCTCAGTTCGCGAAGCACCGATGCAATCTTGGCCTGGGGTGTTGGCCCCTCAAGAGCTTTAAACAGACTCAATCGGCTTGCTTGGTCTCCAACTGTGCACTCTGTCAAGTCGAGTGAATGGATGCGGCACTTCTCAGTCTCGAATGCATCGATAAAGTACGGAAGACTCGGTACGGAGGTCGCTCCAATTCGCATCGACTTCAGGTTTGGACATGCGATCCACACTGCGTCTAGGAGTACGTCGGATCTCTCAGTGGGGCAGTAGACTTCCAGAGACTCTAGCGGTTCGCCTACAAGCTCGAGAAGAGCGGCAACGTTCGCGCTATCATCCGTCGCATCCCGGTCACTGTTCGGCTTGGCGATCTTCAGAGACTTGATCGATCGACTGCTCGACCTCGTGAGAGTACCAATCTCAGGAAACTCTTCCCATTCCGCTACATCGTCCTTACGGACTCGGCACTGACCAAACGCGGAACGACGACATCGGCATAGTAGTCGTTTTCCTGGATCACCTGGAACCACCCACTGTACGGGCATAGCATGGACTCAGCTCGCCGAGTTCGGGAGGTATTGAGGAAGACGTTGATACCATGTGCAAGATAGGCTCGCTTGCGTGGCTGGCTCTCGGAATCGTAGGCATCAGCAAAGCGCCATGTTGAATCACACAGCGACGCCATCGGGTTCTTGGTGGCCATGAACTCGCGGAATGCCGCGACGTCGTCTTCGGTCAGGTTGCTCGTAGTCAGTTGGCAGGTTGTGATCTTGCGACTCGTGTCCGACCTGAACAACGCTTAGGCGATCCAGAGGCACATGAATCGACGGTCGTTCGGCTTGAGGTCATCGAGGACGTTCGACAGACTGACCGACTGGAAACGGCTCGCAGGCACAGCCGACAGAAGCTGCGCCATTGTGATCGCACTCGTACGTTCAGCACTGCTGCGCCGATGAATGAACAATGACGCCTCGGTCCCAAAACTGTCCTCACTGGGCGCAGCTCTCGTCAGCCTTTGGACCAATCTCCGAGGGTCTGCTTCGGCAACTCGTGGCCTGAGTCGACATAGCGAACATCCCCCAAGTTGAGATCTCTTGTTCGTCGTGATCGCATCGAGTCCTTCGCACATCATCATGGGCTCTTTGACGCCAAACAAAGTGACGTCCACAGTCGACACACGAAAGGGGTAACCACTTAACTCGGCACGCTTCGTCTCCTCTTTCTGCTGCCCCGTTGTCTGCAGCACTGTGTCCATAGACTGCTTGAGTTGCGCGATGTGTTTCAATCCAGAAGTCGTGGACTTCTCGCTCTCAAACTGCACACCAATTCTGACTGGAATCGTCCACTGGTGGTCGATGATCTCACGTCGAACACTGTCGCTCGCCATCGCGAGCAGCTTGTCTCGTGACTCACGGAATCGCTCGCTGCGTCGTTCCAAAGACACTGGTTCGAGAAGCGCCGTGAGAAGCGTCGTGAGAAGCGTCGTCGTCCACGAAAAGTCCTCGCCATCGATGTGTTGATCGTCAAAACTCAATTCCACAAGCTTCGGAATGGCCTCTTCCGGGTGGAAATCACCCCATACGATGGCCGCACCCTCTTCATCTGGGCAAAACCTGAGTGCCATGGCCGTGAACGCGCGCGCGTCAGCTGTGTGCTGCAGAAGCACGAGCTCCAACGCGTCGCGCTGTCTGATCCAGCGGCGTGTGTCCGTCTCAAAGTACTCTGTCGGAGCGAAGAGGTCGATCGAACGGAAGCCAAACTGCAGGCTGCCGACGCGGGGCTTGGGATGCAGATGCAGATCATTGCGTCGAGTCAGCAAGCCCCACCACGTGCACATGAACGCCCATCGCTGCTGCGTGTCGTCCGCCATTGATGTTCGAGATAGGCCAGTTGACCGAGAAGGGATCACGGGATACACTCCTATCAGGGTTAACCTCAGAGTTTGGCCGGGTCTAACCCACAAACAATAGACCATGATTTTTGTATGTAAACGGGCCGATGTGGTTGTTTGACTCCAGAATTAGCCCGACCCATTTGAAGTTTGGCTGCAACCCGCGTTCAACCATTGAGAAAGTGCAACAGTGAACCCAGCACCCTGCTTGTCGCACGCACCACGAAGTATTCGTCGTACGAACTCCCCGTAGGAATGACGATGTCAGAGTCAACGGCAGCACAGCACCAGCTGCAATGGACGATGGAGCGCAGTGCGCTACGTGCGCAGCTACACGTAGCAGAGACCCAGTTGCTGCTCATGAAGATGGCATTCTCCGCCCGTCGCGCGTCGTTGTTTAGCATGTGCAGCGCCACAAGCTTCGACATCAGCGCCATTTCCAAAGTGAGCTGTGTGGCAGAAGAGAACATCACACTCGCGAACGTGACGCCAGGCGCCACATCGCTGGATACAATTGTCATGGCGTCGGACGAGCATAACGAGAAAAGCCATCACGACGAAATGACGGCGCTATGAATCAAGCTCGAGGGGGCCCTGCGACTCGTACACGAGCAACACGCACAGAATTGCGACTCAAGGCGTTGATCAAGCAACTGGAAGGCGTGCCTGATTCCTCCACGCCAGTGCTTCAGGTTGCCGAGCAGCCGATGATGGAGCAACGCAATGAGCAGGTCCGCGCGAATGCCGACAGACTTCTTCGCATCGATCCCGTCGTCCAATTGACCAGTGATAGAAGTTGATTTGCTGCTTACCGAGACTACTCAATGTCATGTAACGTTCTCATAAACTCAAAAGACATCATTCACTTCCCTTCAAGGCTTCGTAATGGCTTCGCACGTGTCCTCCGGGCTCACTGGACGCTGAGCGGCGAGTGTGTAGCCGCCCAGATTACCCATCGTGAACACTTGAGCGACGGCACTGTAGAAGTGGCTGAGTCCCTTCGCGGCCGACTCTCCATCCACCTCAATGTGCTTTTCCAGCTGATCATCAAAGTTCTGCGTTCGCGTGACCACGTACGGCGTCCACTTGGCCGTCACATCAGTGAACTCTACCTTCTCAAAGCCCAGCTCGTGCAGCAGCGAGATCATCTCCGTCTGCGGGATGAGGTCTTCACAGTAGATGTCGTCCTTGAGAATGCGGCGCTCTTCCTGCGAGAAGCTCGGCCCACGCTGGAAGAAATCCTCGACGTAGATTACACCGCCGGGCTTGAGGCTCTTGAGACACCGCGTGAACAGCTCACGGAACTTGCCAATGTGCAAAAAGCACAGCAGCCCGACGACGACGTCGTACGTCTTCTCCTCCACCGGCCGCAGTAGGAAATCCCCCGTGAGGTGCGTCACGCGGTCCTCCAACCCACAGCGCTTGGTGAGTTCCTGTGCGACCTCACTCAGATCTGGCTGCAGCTCCAGCGCGTCCACGCGGCAGCCTGTACGGTGGGCCAGCAGCCGCGCCGAGCCGCCGTAGCCCGTGCCAATGTCCAGCACACGCGCCTGGCGTCCGCCTCTCGCGTTGATGAGCGACTGGATCTTGAGCAGCGGCTCGTCGCCGAAGAAGTGCAGGCAATCCATCGTGCCCAGCACCTCTGGATCCAGTGGCTTCGTGGTTGAGGTCGTCGCAGCGTCAAAGCCGCCTGGTGACTGCGGACGCGCCATCGCGAGCCGACGCTCAATGCGGTCCAGGTGGCCGTACAGCTTCATGGTCTTGATCTCGACGTGCTTGTCCGTGGTCATCGTTTCTTGCTAAGTCTTGGTGTGTCGATGTGGTCGTGAAGAGTAAGATGAGGAAATGAAATGAAATGAAATGAGAATGAGAATGGATTGAAAACTAGATCGGTGTTCTCCCACGCACACAGAGGACAACGGGAAAGTATGGAAGACGAGCCGCCGCCGCATCATCGGCGTGCTCTTCCACCATCTCGCCGTGGGTAAAACAGAGTAACGAAGCCTCGTGATGACCCACGACGCGAGCCTTACTGAACCCGCTAGTGCAACATGCGAAGAGCTACATGTTGTACATCTCCTAAGGCTTTAGCGAAGAGCTCCAGGGCCGCATTCGTCCTGTCGCTTGCGTGTTGAAGTCGCCCTTTGCGTGCGTGACCTGTGCGAACATTTATTTTCAACCAATCATCTGTGCATCTGGTAGTTTATAACCAATGAGATCGATGTGTTGGTTAATTTCGAACCTGATGGAACCGCCAGCAGCTGGCGCCGTTGGGTGAGCGGATCTGTCTGCTCATTTTGTTGGCGTTGGCGCCAACGATACATCCACCGTACAGTACTGTAAGAATGTCCACGCTGTCGGCGGTGGAGATGGAGGCGCGGCTGCGCGCGTTTTACGTGACGCACAACCCAGGCAACGAGCAGAACATGTGAGTGATGTACCTTTGGATCTTAGGATCCGTTCGTTCGTGAGATTCGGCGTTTTCTCACGCTTGTTGGGGGCATCCGATCCTTCCTGTGAACGATATGATACAAGCGAAGAGATCGCGCGCAAGTACCGCGGCAAAGAGGCGGCGCTGTGCGCCAAGCTCAAGAAGAAATACGGCGTCGCGCCGGATCTGGGCTTGGTGGGCAATGCGCCGCCAACGCCAACGCCAACGCCAACGCCGTCGTCGTCGTCGTCGAGTGGCGTCGTGAAGGCGTCGAAGTCATCCGCGGTGTACGTGTATGATGCGGACTACGTCGTCCGACGGGCGGAGAAGTCCAAGACCCGCAACAGCGCATTGGACTTCCGGTCGGCTGCGTTTGATCCGCTGCGGGCATTGCATGTGCGCGAGACCGCGCCGCTCGTGGAAGGCCTCACCCCGCTCGACAACATCTTCAAGTGTCGCCACTTGGTACGTGGAGGGACTGGCTGGCTGCCACGCCACTTTGACTGACTGCATCTTCTCCATGGGACGGTGAGCTTACGTTGCGTACTGTATGGTTACGTCAGTTGCCTGTGTCCGATCCCAATTATCAGAAGCTGGTGATTGCCATAGCCAAGAAGCCGATGCCAAGCAAAGACCCGAACGGCGCGAATGGATCGACCAATGCGTCGGCTGCCGCTGTCGTCGTGCCCGCGCTGTTTGAGTCGCTAGCGGACACGTATCTCGACGGCCCATTCACGGTCTTACGGCGCTGTTTCCTCGAGCGTAAGCGTGTGCGTGTGGTGATCCGCCGCGTGAACAGCGTGCGCGGCACGTGCAGCGGCTTCCTCAAGGCGTTCGATAAGCACATGAATATGGTGTTGGTCGACGTGGAGGAGGTGCTGGTGCCTCACAATCTCCACGAGAAGCGCGATCGTGAATACACGAGGCGCAAGCGTGAAGGAGATACGTCGGCGAATGGTACAGAGGTCTTCTCGGTCGCCGACAACAAGCGAAACCAACACGTGACCACCACACGCTACGTCAAGCAAATGTTTGTGCGGGGCGACAACGTCGTCATGGCAATGGAGGCGCCCTCCCACCAACGGCTGCAATCTCAAACGAAATCGACACGCCAACGGGAACGCAACTACCAGCCACGGAGATGAAGGCGAATGGAGAGAAAATAATATATTGGATTGGTGAGGATGACTGAGGAAGTGAAACCACAAGGAGGCGTCTAGAGGTGGATCTTCATCTTGCACTTCAGCCAGGCACTTGCCGATCGACCAGTCGCTTGGGCTCACACGTAGGTACGCGTCGCTTCACGCTGCCGTCTCTTCAGTCAGTCGACGTGTCACGCTCGCTATGTGGCTCGATGGCTCTTGCGGTTATGCCGATCTGAAGGAAGCACACGCACACAGCAAATCGAACATTATGTATTTCGTACAGGGATAGAGAGTGAGGGGTGAGGGGCGCATGAAGTGGCTGGCCGTTGAGAGCGACGCCAGGCTTAGAACGGCCGACGTTTCGCCACGGCGACAACAGTCAGTTGCCCATGAGGAGGAGCACCGCCTAATGTCGCCGCCAACGCCGTCGCCTTCAGCCGTCACCTAACCAGCCACATTCATGCCACCAGATAGAGATAGAGGAATATGACCTACTCTGTGGCGTCGTCCTCGAACTTCTTCTCCTGGCTCTTGTCGAAGGCCGTGACGGCGAGCACGATGCCGAGCATGACCACGAACGCGACGTAGATACCGAAGAACAGCCACAGCGCCGTGGACGTGTCGTCGGTCTGGAGCACGGCGCGCGTGCACAGCGCGAAGAGCACGCCCGTGAGCGTGTACACTAGGATCAGCGCCAGCGGAAGCAGCACAAGGTCCTTGGCCGTGTAGCCGCCACAGATGGTCTTGCGCTTGCTGCTCTCAGTCGCCTTCTTGTGCGGCTTGACCTCGACGTCCACGCCGTCGGCGGCGATAGCGTCCTGTGGCAGCGCGACGGCCGTAGCTGCTGATGGAGAGCTCGACATTTTCGTTGGCGTTGGAGGTGCTGGTGTTGGAGGTGTTGGTTGTGTTGGATGTGTTGGCGTTGGCGTCGTACGCTTGAGCTGGATGTGTTGGCGACTTTGGGAGCTGGTCGATGGGGAGGTACGAAGCGGTCGCCAAGGCTTTTATTGGCGTTGGTTTCGCTCAGCATAAAATAGACACGACATAGGTGGGAACCGGGTGTTTTTCCCCTGAGAAGGGACAGCATTACGAAAAACCCAGTCACCCAAGATGCGATTATGGACCGGCCTTGCAACTATACACGATTTTTCGTATGCAGATCCGATCTTTTCAGCGAATTTTTCCCGAGTTGTCTGAACTTTCGCAGCCAACGTACTGAGTTAACGAAATGCGATTGCTCCTGTAATCCTAAAAGGGAAAATTCCAAAAGGTGACACAAATCGAATGTTTCTGCAAAAGGTGACACAAATCGTTTAAAACACTTGTCTGAATGGTTTCTTACGGGAAACGGCGTAAAATACGGCACGGGGTACACGACGAAAGGGTTACGTTATAGCTGTCGACGTAACCTTTTGGTAAGATCGGTAACATGTATTGGTTACTCTTTTATTCGTATGCACAGTGGTGGAGTGGTGTGTGCATCTTGAGAACTTTGTGTCTCCGGTGGCGTGGGTTCAAATCCCACCGTGGTTGGTTTGAGGTATCTATCGGCGGCTTGAGGTAATTGTCGTGTATGAGTACTTGTTCGGATCAGAGACATAATCAAGAGCCTGGTGCAGCTCGTTCCATCCTAACGGGTTCCGTTGTTAGGGTGAGTCTTCTCGATCAGACCGGGTCAGTGTTGGTGGGAGAACGTACCACCTTTCCAGCATTGACTATTGGTCGTTTGAATGAGTCGGATGGGATTATTCCCTGGGTACACACGTTCTCGGTTGGCATGTCGAAACACCGTCAATAAACCACAGCAGAAAACGTGAAGTTTTTTTTGCATATCAAATCGAAGCGTATTATAGAAGCTTTTGCACAGCTCTACCACAACTCAGCCTGTCCCTTTCCAACTCGCTAATCGATCTGTGTACACGAAGAGCGGTTATGGCCGTCAGCTTTTCCGCAGCGCCCACACTTGTACGGCTTGCGAGATCGCTCAGATGGTCCCATCTCACCCTGTGATCGAATTCGGCGCTTCTTTGGCCGCCCAGCCTGGCGATGGTACCTGGCTGGCTTGAGGTTTGTGTCGCTCTGAAGCTTGGATTGCTCAGGAACCTCTAGTGGCACAATTCCGGTGCGGTAGTTCGCGACCTTGTAGCAATCAGCGAAAAGATCATGGATGCCTTCAATTCCGCCCGCAGCTGTCTTGGCAGTGATGATGTGACGACACGGGATCTGAAGTTGAACCCAATGCTCACAACAGCAAATGGGTACATCCGGTTCGACTCGTCGTTGCTTCAGAGGGTCACTGACTGGCGATACAAACATAACCGTGGGGGAGCTGAAAGACGCTGAGTACGTAGCCGATTCTTTGAGCTGCTTCTGGAACTTATTCTCCGAGCGGGGCGTGGTAGTTCTCCATTCGTCACTCCACTGGCGGCCGAGCTTCATCCTGTTGTACGTCTCGTTCATCATGATAGTTGCATACGACTTGAAATACTCGTACGGCAGCATGAGACGAGGCTTGAGGCGCAAGCTGCGGGCCTGTTCGCTCTCCACGAAGTTGGTGGTACGCCAGCCGTAGAAAGGCGTCTTGTCGTAGTGGGGATATAGCGCCCACTTTTCTGGCTTGATTGCACGCAAATACTCAGCCGCTTTGGGGTTTGCTCCAGCCAACTTCTCGATGTTCTTCTCAAAGTCTGGCTGCGTTGTAGCGGCGTTTGCAGCCCATACAAACTTCTCGTGTGCCACGGACAGCCGGACAGTCTTGTCTGCCCTCATGTTGCCTAGCAAAAACGACAGTGAGACCCAATCCAAATGCGACGAGACGCAGCTGTCTTACCCAGGATGTGACGAACACAGTACATGTTGAAGATCTTCAGCTGATCTGTCGCAGAGACAATCCCTTTGTGTCGATCGGAAAATACTGGCGTCTCTGAAAGGGGAAATCCGTGGTCCAACAGTCGACCGAAAAACCACAGGTAGTTGTCGTTGTCCTCCATTGGTGCAAGCGCTACAGCCGCCACACGGTTGTTAAGGTTTCCGTCTCTCCCGACCATCACGATCTGGACACCGTTGTACTTCCGGTGCTTCATATGTGCTGCATCCACTCCGTACAGTTTCTGGCCGTTTGCGAACGAATCTGAGTTCAGTATGATGATGCCACGCTTGAAGTGACCTTTCTCATCGCGCTGAAGCTCTGTATAGATGCCTGGGTTGAGTCTTGCGAACTCCAAGAGAAAGCTCGGAAGAAATCGAATCGTGAGTGGATCGTCCGCAAACGTCTCGGCTTTGATCGAATCTTTGGCGCGGTAGATCATACTTTTGCTGCACGCCACGCCGACTTGGTCTTTAAGCTGTGACAGAAGAGCCTGTGCGCTCACAGTAGTACTCGCGACGACAGCCGATCTCACGACAGAGAGTTGAGCAATCTGACGATGCGTTGGCTTTGCTACGCTTGTGCAGTTCCGATGCTCCATATTCGCGTCCGTCACATGCCAATCGTTGGGGCCTTTTTTGCTCCGAAGTCGAGCTACACTGACGAACCAGTCACACATTGGCGCACAACTGCATACTAAACGCCTGAAGTTGCCGCCTTTCGTACCGACGCACACACTCTTGCCTTCGTTGAAGGCTGTGGTCTTGATCGCATCGACAGCATCCTTGCCTTTACCCCAGCGCATCGCCTTGAGCTTGTCTAAGTCGGTTGGTCTCTCCATTGTGGTGCCGAATCGTGAATGTGGTGCTTCAACATACGCGGGGCACATAAGCGTATCCTTTTTATAGGGTTTCTTGTCTCGGGTCTGACCTGTACCCTCCCATGTA